>JZKD02S0503187.1:156321-178870 GCA_000966675.3 Picea glauca | reverse complement strand
TGTTGTAATGAGGAGGTCCATTACAGTTTACTAATTTCAAGTCTGGGTTCTTTGCGACTTCATGCAATAGGTTGCATGGCAGAATACTGAGGGTTCTGTAAGCCAATGCAAGAGTGCACTTATGCATTCTGTGGAATTCAGACATAGACGTGCCAATAGGGCGCACTAGAGGAATCATAGGATCAAGGGAGAAGCCTCAAGGTTGCTGAACACCTTGGAGGTTAGAATGTCTAGAGGAGGGCACAGAGAGGAGACAGAATCACTGAAGGTTTTGTAAAGCTCTGTCAGGAGGGCATCGAGCAAGTGCATAGAGTGCAAAGAGGGAATTGTATTTTGATTTCTGAGATAAGGGAAGTGTCGTCAGGAAGACACTCACAGGGTTACTGAACACTCTGTAGGCTCAGCAAGGAGTGCTTGAGCATAAATTTCTAGAGGAAAATTATATCCCTTCAAGTAGAGAAAGGGACAGTGACCATTGAGGTATGAGCAGTTGAAGCTCAAGGAGGACAAAGACAGGTGAAAGGATTGCACTAGGCCAACATTCAGTGAAGTGTTAAATGACAACCATCTGAAGGCTAGTCAGAGCACAAGGAGTGTGCACAGGAAGAACTTGTTTCAAGTTCTTAAGCTCAGGAGGAATAGTGCCTTTACACACAGAGTTACAACAGAAAGGAACAATAGGCCAAGACACTTCAAGGTCAAAGACATAAACAAGCTTAGAAGATATAGAACAACAGTGTGCAAGGATCGTGCAAGGAGTTGCAGAGGTCAAGAAAAACCCTTTGAGGTTTCAGAGTTGACAAAGCTCAGGAAGGATAATGTTTTCTAGAACACAGGTGAGACACAAGGTCATAGGGTTCGTAGAGAAATCAAAGTCCGTAGCCTTTGAGACATATAAAATATTCTAAGGTAGGAAGGAGAAGCATGAGCTTAGGAGGAGCACAACTTTCGTTGATTTGAACACTGGAGAAGAGATATGGATCATTCGATCCACGTCCAAGCACACAAGAGGAATGCACACAGGTAAGTTAGTTCTGGTCCGTTAGACCTAGTGCGGAGGATCGATAGCCATCGGATTCGGGAGAATATGCACACCAGTTAACCTCGTGTATGTGTTGGGGAGAAGAACTTGTCAATGTCTCGGAATAAATCGGGACCATCCATCTAAAGAACACATGGTGAGGGGTCAGGGTTCGAAGAAAACTCCGAAAGGTTGTAGGTCGTCATATCCAGGGAGGATCTGAACCATAGATCAAGAGTCACTAGATTTTGGGAGTCATAGATTCAAAGGAGAAGGGAGGATACTGTACGCCATATCCCGGAATTGTGAAAGCCGAAGGATTCATAGGAGTAGCCCTAGGTCATCAGACAATGTTACATGGAGAATGATTAAGGGAGAAGCCAAAGAGTCATTAGGCCCATTTTGATATTTCGGCAATTCTGAGGAAAAGGAACCAGGGCACTTTGCATCGAAAACCCCAAAGTTGTGAAATGTGACATGTCTTTGGAGTAGGCTGTGGTCACAAAGGAAGTGGTTACATGGACCAATATTTGGGCAAGGGATAATCGTCGCTGAGCCCATTTCAACATTCGGGGATTGAAGAGTTAAGAGACTCGATATCAGGGTTCATGAAGTTGTGAAATGCGAAAAGCGCCCTATGGGCTCAGCCAATGGTCACAGGTGGTGGTCGTGTGGAGGAGGGGCCTAGCCCGAGGGCTAGCGCTCACACTATTTTGAATTAGTACCTAGTGCACACAGAAAGAGGTTGGGTCTTTTGCAGGACTTGCGGGTGAAGTTTGAAGAACCTGTGGATTCGTTGAAGGTTCCAGTAGGGAATCAAAAGAGCCATTTTGGCTCATCAGGAAGAAGAAGAACGATCCTTAGATCGGGAGGTTAGCGGACCCTTTTGAGGCAGAGGTAGGGGGTCTGCACCAACAACATGGAAAGACTTGAGAGAGTTGTTTGATTCTTACTAGGATGAACAAGGTATCAAAAATAAATGTTTTTCATTCAACTTATGTAAAAAATGATAATGGACTCTAAGTTGGTTGTATCTATTGAAAAGGAAAGAAAAGAAGGCTTTCATGAGAAGCTAAAAATGATAGTTTTTGTGCCATTTATCTAGAGCATTCCACCTGATACAGATAGTCTTCACTTTGTTGTTCAAACTGGTGGAATAATTGTAGAGAAAGTATATTGGAAGTGAGACTTCTTATGATTTTTTTTTCCAGTCTTCAACTGTAAATACTTGCATTTACAAACGTGATTTCCAAATACATATAAATACTAGAACTTCTCTAACACAACGTAGACAATATCATCAAATCAAATACATCCATGGAGGAGTGTCTAACCCAACTAAAGGTTGATATGCTACAAACCATCATTCTTCAGCTACACTTGAAACACTTAGGTCAACAACTAGGTCCAACACCTGCAAGAAACAATCAACAATAAGGATTGGTGACAAAAAAAATGAGAATAGAAATAAATTTGTCTAGGGAAAGAAAAAATATTTAGAATGGGCCAACAATTTGTAAGAAAATGCTTCCATGCCTTTCCAGTTATGTGGGTGTACATAGCAAGAACATCCTGCATTGTTTTCTCGAAATGAGTTATTGCATCATAACTCTGAAGTAGTCACACTTATTATCAATTGAAGTTCTAATCCCAAAACATTAGAAAATCTAATCTATGTAAATGCATTCATCGTTATAAATATAGTAGATCCTCTTATAGTGGATATGAAGCAATTGTCAGGAGAAGACTTATTAACAGGAACAAATATATCATATGTGTCAAAGAAAATCTCATGAACAGGTCAAAGCAGAGTTATTCCTGGTTGCAATTATACTTCTAGTTGATTTGTATATGCCTCAGTTGAAACAAAATCAATGTACTTCCCTTTGGGAGAAACATTATGTGAATAATAACAACAAAATGTTATGAGATCACGGTTAGCTCTGATATTGTCAAAAGAAATAATAACATGAAGGAAAATTTGTTGAAAAGGGGCCAATTTGTGGCATGCTTAGACTACGACTTATGGCTTGTGTCTGAGCCACCCTCCATCTAGATATTCTCGAGAAGAAGGGGAGGTGTCACAAAGTTTTATGGTCAATTATGTCTATCCCAAGTGGTTGTAGGATGGGCCATTATCGTCCCCACCTAGGGTCTATTCCCATAAGTGACATGTTGAGCTCATAATGAGTATATCATTGTAATGTTTCTAATCCCTATTGTTGACCTAACCTTATGCCTTAAAAAATGGTACCATCCTCAAAATGAGGAGAAATTCCAGGGGGTTTTCCCCAAGATATATTACCTAAAAAGAAGAAGAAAACTAATAAAGATTTCTTTCTAAAAACATTAATAAACCATTATTATTTATTTTGAGAGATGGAATAAATGGGGTCCTCATGTAATCACATCTAGAGAATGTCAACTATAATCAGGTTGCATTCATGTGAATAATTAAGGACCTACTAAGAGTTGTTATCATACCTCAGATAGGAAATCATCATTTTTTGGTACAAAAGTGTGGCATATCTATTTATGTTCTCTAATCTTGCAACTGGGTGTCCACTTAATCGTATCTAAAATGCACTGCATTGAATATTCAAGACTCCAATTAGGGATAGAAATAGGGAAGAAGGATACAAATTATATGAATTCAACCTTCTCTAGTTTGTCATCACCAAAATCTGATTAGGCAATCTTTTCTGAAAATTGAAATTTTTGATTGATGAGATCATTGGTTTTATTGTAGAGTTGAGTTTAGCATCCCCAAATACCCATAATGCAACTATATTGTGAAATGCTAATTGTAGGCCCTTGACCAAGTTTTGTGGAAACATTGGTCATGGTTGACCACTTTTGGGACTTCGACAGGTTGGTCGAATATAGAGCGCCCAGGCAGAGCAGAGATCACGGGATCTCACTGGTTTTGTGGGCTTATGGACCCAACAAATGGTATTTAGGATTTATATAACGATTTTTGGGATGTTGGCCCATGGGTGTACCCATGTTTTATGCCTTTGTGTAAATGTATAAATAAGTAGCTAAGCAATGCAAGAACAACGACTAGAATCAAATTAGTGCATAACTACCAGTGGCTAAGTGCATAGTAGGTTAATATTGGCTTAGTGAAAGAAGTTGTAACTACATTGTGAAAACAGACTGTGTAAGGATTTGTGCTACTTAGGAGTTGGCTCTATTCCTTGACCTGATTTTGAGGAAGGTGGATCTAGTGCATTGGGTGCGGATCACCTGTCCAGTGCAGAGTTGGGCTCTGTGTCTTTGTGCGTGGGAGAAGAAGAATGTAAGGAGATCGAAGAATAATAAAGAAGAACAAGAATTTGGTGGATGTATCCCCACACTGGGGTGAACCACATATATCCTACGTTGATGTATTGTGTGCAATGTTGCAATGTTGTTTATGTTGTTTATCTCTTAGTGTATTGACATTTATATACGTTGGATGGATGTATGGATGCTTAGTGATATATTGATGGTAAATGAATGCTAGATATGATATAATGCTATTTGATATGTGATGGTAAGTACTCAATATTTATTGTTACTGCGTTGATCTGTATTAAGGGTTTCATCTGCAATGTGAATGAGATTCAAGAACTAATGCCTATTGTTGTTTAAGTATTCTATTAAGTGTTGTAATCATAGATCTGTGTCCCACCTTGGTTTTAGACACTTGATTCCTGCAACCTCTCCCTACCTCTACCTCAGGTGAGACTTCATATGCTTCGCAGGTGTTTGCGAAAGGGCCGGTAATTATGGTTTTTTTGGTGCGTTGTTGAAGCGTTAAACCCTGGGTCTGCCCCTGTGCCAACAAATGGTTCCGTTGTCAGGACCTAGAACTATAATTACTAGGAACTGAAGAAGATAAATCTTTGTGCATAGATCTGTTGTTGTAGTGTGCAATATTCTACTTGACTTGTGAAGCTTTGTGCTAAGAAAGAAACTGGATATGAAAGAAGGAGGTAAGATCTTAAATCTTTGTGCACTGGTAAAGGTAAGATAAGTGGAAACTTTTTCTTCGAAAGTATGAATCTAGGTATGTTTGATAGATTTTGTTCTAACATGAATGTTAGGGAACATTTAGAAGAAACAGTTGATGTGAATAAATCTGATAGAAATAGAGAAAAATATGTTATTCCTATGCATATAAAGAATTTGTGGACTAATGAGTGGATGCAAGAACCTAGAAATATTTTTTGCAGACTGCAGGTACAACAATGTGATCCGAGTGCATAGTACAGGAAAGACCGTGGCTCATTTAAAAGAAAGAGAGGATTGACGATGTGTTATAACTGCAGGAGACTGAGACATCTTGCTAAGGAATTCCCTGGTATAGGTCCTATTTGTCTTTGTTGTAAATCCATTGGTCATGAGGTTGAGGATTTCCCAAGAATTATTGCTAAAGTTGAAAATATGAACAAGAGATGGGAAAACTATCAAGAAGGTCAAGAGAATGAGAATCATATATAAAAAGAGTTAGAGACTATGTTATTATAGTTAAAAGAATAAATGGATGATCACACAGACATCAGTTTATCAGAGATCCCGAAAGAAAAACAACGCATAGTTACAAGAGTAGAAGACTTCGACATAGACTGTTTATTGGATGAAGAAACACATGTGAATGTTATGCCAGAAAGAACTTGGTAAATTTTTAGAAAGCTTTCTATGATACCTTCATTGGGAGGGATAGGCTTGTTTAAGGGAAAGATAATAAACCTATGTGGAAGAGTTACTAATATACCTATGATTTCTCATGAAATGTCAACATAAGAGGATTTTGAAGTTATTAGGTTTTTTGAGAAAAATGCCTCTTTTCCACTTTTATTAGGAAAGTCTTCAATTGAGAAATATCAGATCAGAAAGAAAGCAGAGGAGGAAGCCATAGAAAATAAAAGTCAAGAACCAAGGGATTTCATAGCTCGAATAATAGATCAACTGATAGAATAATGAGAAGTTGAGTCGAAGCAGTGGAATGAAAGAGAAGTAGTTATCAACCTTGAAAGAGCGCAAGAAGTATTGAAGGACCTATCCATGCAAGAAGAAAGTATGTCCACCGAAGACCTAGTAAGAAAATAGGTACTATCTCTGAACCCTTTGAAAGAACATCAACAACGCAAAGTCACTATGCTAAGAACATATAAGAATAAGAATGGAAAGGAGAATCCATAGACTCATTTCACAGGCAAGAAGGAAAGAAAGCTCAGTAAGAAGAAAGTAAAGTTAGAAAAACTACAGGAAGTTCCAGAGAAGACTTCGTAGGAGGCCGGATTGAAGAACTTGAACTTCATTGAAATAGCAGAACAATGCAGAATGGGACTTCTCCACTAAGAAGCTATATGATTGTTAGAGGCACCCCACCTATTAGACTAATGCTCCAAAATGGCTAGAAACACAGTTATTACTGGAAAGATCAGGATTGGACTGTTGAGACCATGCCATAATAGATGGATTCGTATTGATTAAGGCATTCCTGCCCGTTGGAGGATTATGTTATGAAGTTGCTTATTTAACTCGTCGAATACTGCACCGAGACCACTTTTTACAAACCATGATATCCAAGCTAACGGAGAATCCATTGTATCACGTTGTGCCTTCTAGACCTCGCCATCAACTGGATTACCTCATTTGTCTATTCGCCAACCTGAGTTATTTGATTACGAGTGTGCATTTCGGGAGAATGCAGCACAATAGAGAAGTTTGTGGAGGAAATACTTGTAGAACTCATGATTGAGAGAGTCATGTCTGTGGGAATACATACATCATCGACTGGTGGATTGCAAGCATCCCCATCGACTGGACGACGTTTTG
This sequence comes from Picea glauca, assembly GCA_000966675.3. NCBI lineage: Eukaryota > Viridiplantae > Streptophyta > Pinopsida > Pinales > Pinaceae > Picea > Picea glauca. Next base: position 172,020 of record JZKD02S0503187.1, on the reverse strand, counting down.
GTCGCACTGCTGAGAAGAGAAGCAGGCACCACGATGATCTAGACAATGCAAAGAAGATCATGTCGGTCTTTCCATATTACATCTCTCCTTTGGCTGGCGTGGTTGACCGCGACAGCATCACACCGTATTTCAAATATAGGTTGATCACTGTGTACCTTCCGAAGGCGATACATGTAGTTGAACCCTAGTTAGGAAACATTCCATTTCTAAACAACAATGAATTCAACCTCAGAGACTGAAAGAACTACATGACGCTTGCACCGCATCGATATTTGATGAAAACGATGGGGAAGAAGTAGTGCATACTCTCCCAACAATGGATAAAGGAGCTTTCACAATCCACGATATTGAATGTAATGAAGATCCCCCACTTCAACCGACATCAGAAGGTTAACGCTTGCATGAAACTCCTCCTGTTGTGCTATCATGGAGGTTATATTTGGATCGACAGGAGCATCACTGTGGATCTGACACTGATCCACCTCATCACAGGATTGAGCATGCAGGGACCAGACCCTCAACAATTCTACCTAGGGAAGGTTGCGGATCGCTCCCTCACACATCGTATAAAGGAAGACTATGGCGATGTAGAGAAAGGAAAGTGAGGCTAGAAGGTAGCCTCCATCCAGGACGGTGCAGTGCACCTAGATTGTTAGCTTATAGTCGATAATATCATCATAAAGAATTGCTCAACACAGGTTACTAGATTTGTAGTAGACCTCGCAGGGAAGTGCGTGGAAGACATGCAAATGAACTAGGAAAGATACCTCATCAAGAAGTTGGAGAAGGACTGCTAGTGCAAGATCAGGGATATGAGTTTCATTTCAGTTGGCTACTGATATTGATCGCATTTGTCGCTTGGAAAATGTCGGAAGGAGAAACCTTCCCAAAAGTTGAGCCATCAGAGTCATTGGCCGCAAGGTTCTCCACCTTGTGGTATACCAATGATATAGAGAAGCAGGTGCAATCGAATGTGGTGTTCCATGATTACTACCTAGAGATGAAGCATGCTATTGAAGCATTCCCATGAATGAACACAAATACTTTGCATTAGTACAGGATGCTAGTGAAGTTTCACACATATCAATACTTTATCTACATCACCATGTGCAGGGATGAAATCGAGGAGATGTAGTTCTACTATAAGTTTACCAATGAAGACATGGAAGAGATCACTAAGGAATTGATAGCAGAGTTCCTTGTATCGATCGAGGAAGCAGAACTCTCTAACCCCGACATCATCAAAAGTCCATTGGTCACCTAGGTCGAACATGATGGACAGAAGAAAAAGAAGAGAAAGGAGGAAGTGCATAACATAGAAACCGATGAGGAGGACAACGCCTCAGAGGAAAGTAGGCTTGAATCACCTGTAGGAGGAGGAAGAAGATTCAATTGAGATACAACTGGATAACATCGCCAAATCCATTCAACAGTTTCAAGCAAGGGTAATGGAGCTAGAGAACCAAACAATGTCGAGCACTCAACAAGAAGTGCACGACCAAAGGGAGGAAGCCACCAGAAACACAGTAGAAATAATCAGAACACTCACCTCAAAGTGTAATAAATTGAGTGATCGAAGTGTGCAGACCTATGAGCACCTTGTAGAATATCCTAAGCTGAGGAAATTAGAAGAACTACTCCATGAGGTGAAACAACAAGAGTCCATCATGCAAGCACAGATAAAGTTTTTTACTGCAGTCAAGAAAATAAAAAGATCACAGGAACAACGCACAGTCTAGCAACAGATTACTGCGATCCATAGAATATTCATGAAGGTGACATAGAGACTCCAGCCAGTGCAGGATGAAGCCTGCATTCTTTTTGAAGAGATCAAAGGCCAAGGATCACAACTAGACACACTATTTGTTCAGGAGTTTTTCGAGCAGGAAGCTCTGGCGAAGCAACAAGTTGAGGTAGCTTGAGCTAATCTCGAGGCCTTCGAAGTAGCTCTGCCTAGAGCTGAGTGACTTGGGATGAGTCACAAGTGAGTGTTGCAGGCCTGTTGGCCCTTGACCAAGTTTTGTGGAAACATTGGTCGTGGTTGACTAATTTTGGGACTTCGACAATTTGGTCAAAGATGGAGCACCCAGACGAAGCAGAGATCATAGGATCTCACTAGTTTTGTTGGCTTGTGGACCTAGAAAAGGGTTTTAGGGTTTATGTAACAAGTTTTTGGATGTTGGCCCATGGGTCTACCCATGTTTTAGGCCTTTATATAAAAGTATAAATAAGTAGCTAATTGATGTAAGAACAACGACTAGAATCAGCTTAGTGCATAACTACTAGTGGCTAAGTGCATAGTAGGTTAATATTGGCTTACTGAATAAGTTGTAAGTTCATCATGTAGACAGATTGTGTAAGGCTTTGTGCTACTCATGAGTTGGCTCTGTGCCTTGACCTGATTTTGAGGAAGGTCGATCTAGTGCGTTGGGCTTAGATCTCCTGTCCAGTGCAGAGTTGGGCTCTGTGGCTCTGTGTGTAGGAGAAAAAGAATGTAAGGATATGGAAGACTAATAAAGAAGAAGAAGAATTTGGTGGACATTGCCCCACACTGGGGTGAACCACGTATATCTTACGTTGATGTGTTGTGTGAAATGTTGCAATGTTGTTTATGTTGTTTATCTCTTAGTGTATTTATCTTTATATATGTTGGATGGTTGTATGGATTCTTAGTGATATATTGATGGTAAAGGAATGCTAGATCTGATCTAATGTTATGTGCTAAGTGATGGGAAGTACTTGATCTTTATTGTTACTGCGTTGATATGTATTAAGGGTTTGATCCATGATGTGAATGAGATTCAATAACTAATGCATATTTTTGTTTAAGTGTTCTATTAAGTGTTGTAATCACAAATCTGTGTCCTAGCTTGGTTTTAGACACCTAAGTCCTACAACCACACCCTGCCTCTACCTCAGGTGAGACTTCATCTGCTTCGCAGGTGTTGTCGAAAGGGCCAGTAGTTATGGTTTTGTTGGTGCGTTTTTGAAGTTTTGAACCCTAGGTCCGCCTCTATTCCAACATTAACATATAATATTTTTCCATCAATTCAAAATTATTTCTCTTAGATTTTAGGAAAAAAATGTTGATTTCCCCTCCATTTATTCTAGTGGCCAAAAAATACCATTTCATTGAGCATTTAGACTACTAATAAAAATGGACATCAAGCAACACCCAAATTAATGACTAATATAACTAAATACATATCTATAAAGATTATATCAACATAAATTTTATTTAAATATACATCTTTATTTATTCATTCATATGATTAACATTCATACAAAATCTCAACAACCAAGGAATTTCTTTACTAAATATTTATGAAATTTGCATCATTTAAACATGGGCATCATATCAACTCATGTCTACCTTCATTTTGTGATATCCAATCTCATGCACAAATTTCAAATTCAAAATAGAATTTAAATATTTAAATAACAACATTACAAAATAAGTATTATTAGTTATTTTTATTTAAAAAATTATAAAAAAACCCATTGTGTAGGAGTTATTTACCTTTATGTCATCCATACTCATTCTATGAAGGCACCAAGGAAAAATACCACTTACTAGATTTATCTTTCACTCAATACATCCCATTATCCATCATGACTAAGGAAAAAAAACACTTACAAGCTTAATCTCTCACTCAATGCATCCCATTATCCATCATGACTAGGTCAAATCTAAAACATACACTAAAGTCAACCAGTTGAGGTTTGTTTAAGTACCATAAGAAACATAGAATCAACACATAGATATCCTCCTCTTGTCCATTCAAAACACAAGCTCAAGCATTCCCTTTTTGTGAGGAATCCATCCTATCAAGTGCAATACTTCAAGCCAAAGAGTTTAAGTCATTGAATTGCCCTTTGGAAAAATTATAATGTTATTCTTAGGTTCATATACAATCGCTATCCATCACATATACATAGCATTATATGTTTCTATATATATCCCTTAATCACTTCTCTACAATCATAATATTTTTCTTATCAAATTTAATCATCAAATTATCTACAATTAATTTTAATCTTTTTTATTATAAAACATTTCTAAATTTGTTGGATTTTCTTTTAAGTTTTCTTGAAAATACTTCAATATCAAACATCACAATTATATATAAGTTATGATAACTATAGTAACGAAGATATTGAATATAGCCTCCTTTTTCAAAACCAAAATTATGCATCTTTATAATTGTTCTCAAGATCAATATAAGTCTTTCAAGTAAAAAACAAATAAGTTTGTAATGTAAATTATAAAAATATAATTAATATTAAAAAATTAATATAAACTTAATACAACTTGAGTGGATCTTTCTCCTTGGATATTACAGGTTCAAATCCAAAGAGGGTAGGATATGTACACCTCTGTAGACTTGAGAAAAATCATTGAGAGAAAAAGGTCCCTAATCCCACAAACAAGGGGATCTCATACACCAATTTGGTAAAAAAAAATTAAATTATTATTATTATATTAACTAAATAAAATTATATAAAATAAATTGCATGTTGTCATTGATAATGATGACCATGAAACCAATATTAAACTAAATAACTTGGTAATAAGATTACAAAGATACTTTGATTTTTATAGGTTAAGAATAAAATAATAAGTTAACAAACTCAAACTTTTCAATAAGATCATTATTTTTATAACAAATAAAGTTCAACCCTGATTTAATCATAATTAAACTTTTCAATAAGATCATTATTTTTATAAAAAATAAAGTTCAGTCCTAATTTAGATGTAATTTATTAATTTTTTCAAAAAATATCCTCAAAGTTCACATCAACTAAGTAAACAAATTTCTTATAAAACTTATTAACTTATTCTTATAAAAAGTGTTTTTAATAAAATTTAGTATATAAAATTTATATATTGTGAAAGAAAATACAATTAAACAAAATATCTATTAAATTAAATTAATATACTATTAAATTAAATTAATATACATTGTATATTAAGTTAAATTAAGAGGTATTATTCAATAGTGTGTGAAAAAACAAAAAACCATAAAAAATATATTATTCAAATATTGTGTTTAAAAACCGTGAAATATGTATTATTATTCAAATATTGTGTTTAAAACAAAACGTAAAACTGTGTGATTTGTGATGGGTTGTCACAATATGTGATAAGTATGGAAGAGTTTTATCTTTGTGCGATTTAAAATAATTCATGAGTCCACAAATGTTCAAATATGTAGTGTGTCGCGTGATTAAAATCTTTGTGCAAATGGAAGATTTTGACTGGAGAACAACTAAAGTTCTTTCAAATGTCGTAAATATGTGTGTTCCATGACAATGTAACCATACATCACAATATATAACTTTTTATGATGTTCTGACTTACCACAGGTTTTAAATGTTGGGATGACATACCGTATTGTAAGTTATGACTTATCTCTTTGCTCAGTCCCCTCAATCATCGTCTATAATAGACAATAGTAGGTACTACATTTAATTTCATCATTGAAGTCACTACAGCCTGGATCAGGGTGTCAACTACTGCAGATCCAACTGGATTTGGTGGTTTAACTAATCTCATGGGAGGTTGTGGATCTCCCGGATTTGGCTCTATTATGTATTCAATATCCTCTCATGGAAATTTATGAGTGATGGTGAGGGGACAAGGAGACTTAGGGTGAATAGAGAACCTAAAATTGTTCAATCCACCATGCATGGTATGGGGACGCTATGCCATGAGAGATCGAGGACCATGCAACAACCTCCCAATAATTGGGTTGTTGCATGGTGGATAACGTTCACCTACATTCAAGGTCTGATGTTGATTCCATGTCTCGCTTTCAATTTAATCATAGTTAACATTATTACATAGATAAAATTCTTCCTCAACCTCATTCAATTATGCATTCATATATTACATAGATAAACATATAATCAAATTATGAGTTTATAATTTAATTATGCGTTCAATTAAAAACTTTTCATATTAGGGAGCAGATTCATATCAGGGCATGCATCCATTTTATATTAGGGAATGCATCCATTTTGTATTAAAGTGTTATGTGTTCAATTTCAAGGATTGATGCCATGTCTTGAGTTTAATTTAAAGACATAAATAAAATCATTTATGTCTTGTTTGACGTTTCATATTATGCCATATCCATATTATTATTGTTTCATATCAATGTCATATCCATATTACTATTGTAGGAATTGTTGTTGGAGCACAAGCGAGAGGATGATTATTGCTTTTGGACTGGGAAGAAGGATAACAGAGCAAAACATCAACTAGAGCGAGATAGGATGTAGCTTATTTGATATATTATGATTTATTTCAATTGGTTGAGTTTATTATGATATGCAGGTTATTTGATCCATATTATTAGTTTAGCAGACTGATTAGATGCATTTGGAGCACAACCGAGAGAAAGATTACTCTTTCTGGTATATTGTATTGGGAAGAAGACTAACCAAGCATAGCATCAACCAGGACGAGGTAATATCTTCATTAGTGTATTTAAAGTTTTTGTAATTTTCTAGGCTATTTGATCATCAATAGATGCCATGATCCAGAATCAGATCCAGGAAGCTTCCCAGGTCTTGAAAAGGCTAAAAAATGAAAGTTCTCTGAATCATATGAAACCAATTCCATTGTGACCGTCTCATCGCGTTGATATCTGCAATATATTTATTCCCTCAAACGGACATTGTATGCGATATTTATCACACTCTAAAAGTTTTTCCAAATAGGCAAAAAGTCAAATAGGTCAACAGTAAAATAGTCAACATTGACGTCAACATCATGTGGCAGCGTGACACATGGTAGAGGCACAGTGGGAAGGCCTTACAGCTGATTTAGACCAACCCAGAGGTGAGATGTGTCACCACTGAAAAGGTGACACGTGGCACACTCATATAGGTGGAAGGTATGGTCAGTGGACACGTGGAAGGTATGGATGTTGACCGGGTAGACAAGTGGAAAGGTACGATGTTGACACATGGATGAATCACTGACTGACAGGTGGCATCAGAGTACAATGAATGGTGGGGTGCCACTCATCCCAGAAATGGGCTTCCACGTGGCACCCATTTGTTGGCTCGTATTGGGTTACAAAACATTTTGTACTCTGTGAGTCTCGACCGCGCGACATCCTGTATGGACTAGTGACTTGGAAGAAGGAGAGGATACCATTGGTATACTGGTGGAACTTGTTTATATAGTCTCGCATTATGATATATGAAGTGATTCAATTGTTCAAATGGAGGCATAAAGGGTTGGGGTTAGGCCCCATCCCACAACTACGTGTAAACTCTTATGCCCACACGACCACATGACAAGTGTTAAGCCATGTCACAGGGGGCCCACAAAATAGGTGTTTCCAATGCTCCATATAACACAAGATATAGGGCTTGATCTTTGGAACCATTACATTCTAGGTGACCTGAGGTCTCATTTCATTTGCTATCACGAAGGGCTCTCTTCTCATAGTTTCGGGATGCCACATGACCAGAGATCTCGAGGCTAGGGGCTAACGCACAACCCTTTGGGTTGGTGCTTGGCCATATATAACTGCATATGACCATTTTAGAGGGGGTGCGTGCCTATATTGAGAAATTTAGCCCATAATTTATGATAAAGTGGGTTTTTAATATATGGTTTTGATTTTTAATTAAATTTTGGCGTGTTAATAATGGATTTTTTCCATTTTGGGGGGATATTGGGCCTTTTTGGAGGCCAAATTTTGGGAGGAAGTTGGGGAATGATAAACAACTTTAGATATAAATAACTTAGGCCTTCTTGAGGCCATGAATGACAGTCATAGTAGAGTTATGTTGAAGGAAATCCAAGCCAAAGACATTTTTGTGCAGGGAAGTTGTTGAGGAGCACACCTTTGTGGGCCACTTTTGGGAGCTCCAACCATCCAATTTGAGTGTCATTTGTTCTATTGGGTTCTAAAGATCTGGGAGAACAAGACCATATCAGTCTTATAGCCTTATGGAACTACTTCAATGTACTTATTGAGATTTGAACATAAATAATGAAGCCTCACCCGCTAAGACAAAGGCCTAGAGGCATAGGTGAGATTGTCGAACTCCGTTATCACTTCTCTTTTTATGGTTTGTTGTAATTATTGATTCAGTTAAGATTTGTATATATTTTTGTGGCTACGATATATTCATATATCTTCTTCCTCTTTCATTAAGCTTCTTAAATGGTTAATAAACGCATGCATAATAAATCAACCATAGTCATTTAAAAGATCATTTTTGGATCATGCTATGAGGGATTTTGGTTTTATGTTTTTCATGCATGTGTGAGAAAAATTGAAGGTAGAGGGACCATGTGTTGATATTATTGTAGAAGTGGGAGGTATTTACCTTCACGTGTAAACATGGCGAGAATAGAATACTCTGAGAAGCAAGAGAAACCCTAATGAATTGGCTAATAACCCTAGAATACTTGTCGGCTCAAGAATATAACTTATATTAGGTTATTAGCCTCTAAGAGAAGAAGTCAGCTAGAATAAATAATATATACTGAACATATAGATACCCAGAATGAGAAGTTGATCCAGGCAGTTAGCCAGAATTACTATAAATACAGGAGGCCAGTCTTCATTCTGGTAGGCAGTCTCAGAATTACAGAGCAGCACTTGTGCGCACTACAGTGCCCAGTTTTGTGCGTAGGCTTGGAGGAGAGCTTTCGGTGCAGCTACTGCAGCTAGTAGTTACGTTTTGGCTTGGACTATCTCTTGGCCAGGGTTTGGACTATCTTATCAGCTCTTGTTGGTGTGCTATCCTTGGGGAAATATGTGCTACCTTTTGTTTGGGTACCTAGCTTAGGGTTTTCTTCCAGAGTGATTCTTTCTTAAGCTTAAGGTGCTCGGAGGGTTGCTTCGACCTACGGTTGGGTGACAATAGTGATATTGTCAATGGTAAAATGAGCACATTCATTATATTCTAACATTTTATGGGCCCACACCTCCTTCAGTCAGTCTAAACACTGGAAGGAAACATAGTTGTAAGGATATTAAGCTTGTTGAAGAACTACCGCTAGGGTTTCTAGAAGGAGCAGTCACCATAGCCCTATCACTAGGGTTACTAGCAAGTGCAGTTGCAGAAACCCTAATCCTCTCGTTGAGGCACCTTAAGTGAAAGGATTGACCTAATTTATATATATATCATTGCACCCTATCCTAGTGCATCTCCTCATACTCTCAGCAAGCCAAGACATCAAGTTTGAGTTTTTTTGGTCAAATCTAGGGTTTGACCAAGTCAAAGCAGCCATGACTTATTCTATGAAGTCAGAGAACAAGTTAGATGGAGCCTCTAACTTCAGAGCATGGAAGATAAGGATTTACCTCATCCTTGCCAAGAAGAAAGTGTTGGATATCGTGAAAGGAAAGATCGTGGAACCAGAGTTTGAAGAAGGAAAAGAAAAGAAACCACAGAACGTTGTAGTTATGGAGAAATTCAAAGATGGTGATATCAATGCCATAAGTATCATAGTGGACTCTATAAAGGACCACTTGATACCCTACATCTCCCATCTTGAATCATCGAAGAAGATGTATGATGCCCTAACAAACCTCTTCCCAGTCAGAAATATTGGACAAATAATTTGTTTGAAGAATGAGCTCTGTGACATGAAGATGAATAATGATCATAGCATAACATCATACTTTGTGAGAATATCTCAGTTAATATATCAAATGCAATATATTTCAAAGATCATTTCAAAGAAGGAATTGGTAAACATAGTACTCAATGGTCTTCCCAAGACATGGGATGCACTTGCCGCAAGCATGAACACAAGGAAGGAGTATCCTACATTTGAATAACTTTGGAATTGTTGTGCTTAAGAAGAATCCAAGATTAGTGCAAAAGAGAAACCCCAAAAGAAGTACGATGATCAAGCCTTCACAACAAGATTCAAGAATTTCAGGAACAAAAGAAAGTTTTGTTCAAAGAGGAAGACAAATCAAGAGAAATATATTTCAAAAATACAATGCTTCAACTGTCGAAAGTATTGTCACTACAAGAATCATTATCCCGAGCTAAAGAAAAGGAAGGAGAATCACAAAGCATCAGTTGTCGAAGAAAAGGAAACTACAAAGAAGACTAAGCAAGATGAAAGAGACTTCTTCTTCTGAAGGTAACAATACTCTTCTTAGTTTTTGTACATATATTGTTTGCATCGTCTCTGTACATATCTTGTATATCTATCTCATGGAAGATAATGTGTTCCAAGAGAAAGTATACCTATGGAAGAACAACAATATAAGGATTGATATCATTATACAAGTTAGATAATACACATGAAAGGATGAAATACATCAAAAAAATCATGTGGAAGACATTACAAGATAAGTCGAAATTATAATCAATCATGAAGAGACTTAGAAGAATCAAAGACAAAAAGAAGTCAACAATCAAGAGGAAATTGGAGAAATAATTATGATGTTTTGCAGAAGAAAATAAAACGGAAGCGTGGACTCTGTTAGATGGAGGGAGCCAATTATATATTGCAGAAGACAATAAGGATAAGACAAAAGCGTGGACTCTACTATACGGAGAGAGATGATTAAATATGCACTCATACATGAAGCAAGGATTAGGAGGGAGATAATCCTATAATCCATTGAATATTATGAAGTATATATCCATGGTAGAAAACATGAAAAGAAGTGTGTGTTCAGTTTGACCATAGAATAATAATTCTTCAAATAGAAGCCTTAAAGTATTCCTGGTTGTCCATTCACATCCATGATCCTATGATGAAAGGAATAATTCAGAATCTTCGGGGAATGGAATCTATAAGAAACTCCATGGACCCAAGAGCTAAATAAAGAGAAGATAGAACAACCAAGAATCACAATATTACCAATCTGATATGAGCTCACTAAAAGAAATCAATAAGAGGAACTGAAAGTTGTGATGAAGAACAATCTATGTATGCAAGCATTGCAAGATTAAGAACTAGAGGTTCTCCTAGATGGAGGGAGAAGACTGTGATGATTACTTGTTCCAGTAAACCAGATATATTTCTACATGAGCCATTATATCGTCTGCAATATCCATGGGTTGGAGTTATACATCAGATGAATGCAAAGATTGTTCTCCAGAGAAAATTGAACAAAGAGCGTATGAAGAGAAAATTCAATAATTTGAAGCATACCAGAAAGCCCTTGTATGCAGATGGAAGAAGATAACTTGGTAGAGAACCTCCAGTGCACAATAGAAGAATGGTAAAGATTTTCTATAACAGAGATATTGTATCAAGATGATTACTCAGAAGATCATATCTGATGATAACAGAAGAAGTTCCACATGGATATGTTCCAGTCTTTCCAACAGTGATTTACTTTATTGATCAGAGCTACATGAATGCTTCAGAGAAAACCAGTGTTCCAGACCAAAGTACATTTCAAATCAAGAATTACATTATCCTTGATGAAGTCCAGAAAGGAGAAAGTGGTTCTCCAATACATATCTCCATAGATGAGAAGATAAGCATACATCTTGGTAAATCTTCTGTTCAAGATGAAAGAGTTTGCGTACTCAAGATGGAGCTCATGGAGAAGACTTCCTTATAGATAAAGGAAGAGATAACTTCCAGGTTGGGAGTGATCACTGATGTATTATTGATTGATGGAGAATCATTTTTTTAGTTCGAAGAATGGTCCAGGATGAGTAGATTCTTTCTAGTTCGGAAAGTGGATTGAGATTTCTGATGAATAGACATTTTCCAGTTCGGAAAATGGTCCAGATTGTTGATGTACCATAGACATCGACTTCCCATTATGGTTAACATGGGTAGTGGTCTAGGGAAGTCTCTCTTATTGAGGGTTACTCAAGAAGACTGGCCTGCCTCGTCGGACAACGATTTCTCATTATGGTTATCATGAAGAATGGCTTGTTTTGGAGGTTTGTATAGGACAGTCTTTTCCTCTTGTGGTTAATAGAGGAAGTGGTCCGTACAGTCATTAGGGTGGATTCATTCTCTCCAGGTTGCACTTTTTTTAGTGTCGGAGGAATGGTCTAGGCTCAACAATAAGGGACAAACATTCCTTAGGGAAGAATCATTCTCTCCAGGTTACACTTTGTTTAGTGTCGGAGGAATGGCCCAGGGTGGGGAATGGTCGAGGCTCAGAAATCAGGACAATTATTCTTCCTTACTTGAGAATAATATTCCAGATAGCTCATCATTGATGTCTGACTTTTTGAGGGCAGATTCTCTTCCGAGATCTCATAGATGTGAGTGGAATAATGGACCAGATGATTCAGTTTATATCATAACATTGTTTCTGTGCAGGTTGATATCAGATGATTGTTATGAGGAATGTATGACAGTATATGTATACTACTATGGTGGATGTGTTCCACTATTTGTGACTATAAATGACTGATCAAGTACCTGTGTGCTACTTGGTGTGGTAGTGTACCACTGGATTGTAGTTGTGTACTGCTATGGATAGGCACAGTTGTGTTCTATTGAATAATATTTTTCTGATTGCCTTGAAGACCATCAACAATGTTAAAAATGATTATCATCTAGATGGATAATCAATGAACAAATATTTCCCAGACAGAAAATGGTTCAAAACATTTATTATTCTAGATTATAAGAATGGCTCTGGTGTCACTATGTGGAGTGACCATCATGTCTAATTACTCAGATAGAGTATGGTTCTAAGAGATGATGTAGTTGATGACACTAATGATGATGATGGTCCTCATGATCTCATAAGATATCATATACAACTATGTTGATGCTACCGAGTTAATGGTATGTTTGTGCTCAAGACCATTACCTATAATACATCCCTAGCTAGGAGGGAGTGTTGATATTACGGTAGTTGCAGGGGGTATTTAACTCCATGTGTAAACTTGATGAGAATAGAATACTTCGGGAAGCAAGAGAAACCCTAATGAGTTGGATAATAACCCTATAAGACTTGTAGGCTCAAGAAGATAACTTATATTAGGCTATTAGCCTCCAAGAGAAGAAGTCGACCAGAATAAATAATATATACTAAACAAACAGATACCCAGAATGAGAAGTCGGCCCAGGAAGTTAGCCAAAATTACTATAAATACAGGAGGCCAGTCTTCATTCTGGAAGGCAATCTCAGAATTGCAGAGAAACACTTGTGCACACTATAGTGCCTAGTTTTCTACGTAGGTTTGGAGGAGAGATGTCGGTGCAGCTGCTGTAGCTAGCAGTTATGTTTTGTCTTGGACTATCTCTTGGCTAGGGTTTGGACTATCTGATCATCTCTTATTGGTGCACTATCCTTGGGGAAAGATCCGCTACTCTTTGTTTGGCTATCTAGCCTATGGTTTTCTTTCGGAGTGATTCTCTGTCAAGGTTAAGGTGCTCAGAGGGTGGATTTGGCCTATGGTTGGGTGACAATAGTGATATTGTCAATGGTAAAATGAGCAGATCCATTATATTCTAACACCATGAACCTTCCTTCAATGATTTTCCTACATGCATGCATTCACTTTCTCTTTAAAATTTCTTCCCCTGGGGAATTCATGCGTTCATTGTGTAGGGAAATAAATTTTAAACAATGGCTAGGGAACACACCCTCTCTATTAAATCGGATTAGGAAAAATTGAAATTCATGTATTATTTATTTTAACTGAATATCCAAGGAGATAATGAATTGTGAAAGAATATCTTGCGCACTTTGATTGAATATCTAATAACTAATCTATCAATATATGAATAGTGTGAAAAAATATCTTGTGCACTAGATCCAATGAGTAGGGATTTGACAAAATAATGTTACTTATGGTCATTAATTTTTTTATATTAAAATCTTAGACACATTACATGCCACAGTTTCAATTCCAAAATTATCCTTCTTTAGATTCTCATTTCATGGAATATGTTCGTTAATGATTTCAATGACTAGAATTTTTCAATACAACAATTTTGTTTATGTATACAATGTTTTTCTATATGCTAAAAAAATAAAATAGAGACCAATATGTATCTAAAATGGAAAACTCATGGAATGAGATTGAGACCTCCATCTTTGATTAAAACACTGATGGAAGTAGAGCCAACATTGATACATGTATTGAAATGGTATTGAAACTTACATATACCATAAACAAAAACACAGAGTAGCAGGCCAAGACAACCACAATATATGCCCAGGACAAACTTTGGATGCATGTGTTTTCCAAATATTCCTTAGCCGGATCTATCACCTCGTGTCCTCGTAATGAATTATTATTTCGATCGACTGTCTTTTTCCCGTGAATGTACCATTATGATCCCGAAGATTTAATGCATAGAAACCCTCCATTTAATTACAAACAATGATGAATAGATTCATAAAGATGGAGCAGACTACATATGATTTAATATTAAAATGTTTAAATTAATTAATATTAAAAATTTTAATAGTCCACCATCTAATTGGAAGTAATGATGAATTAGGGAATTTTTAATTACATTAAGAATTTAATTCCAATAAAGATTAAACATTAAGTGCGTCATTAAGCTCCCGGATGGGGTGAAAAATGGCTCTCAATGGATGACATTTGGCGATAGGAAGCATAGAGAGTTATTAACCCTTTCCGCCAGCCTCCCTTCATCCATATCGAATAACCCACACTCAGATAGAAGTTATGGTAGTGTGTTGGGAACTCGAGGGTAACTTAATGGTGCCTTGGGCGAACCAGGTTGGGCGTACAAAGCAAGGTACCAGAACCAAAAAAGCATTCACATCGTCTTTCATGGAATTTTCCCCTGTCATCTCACAAGGAACTATGAAGGCATGTTCCCTTGAGGGATATCCCATTCTATCTTTGTTGTATGTTCGTTTTCTCCTTATTTATCCTAAATGTTTGGCCACCCACCGTCAATCCTCCATTGATTTTTCTACACAGTCCCACCTAGAACTCCTACACCATGCCTAAAGAGAGGGGAAAATCTAGAAGGGGTATGTTGTATTACAACCCCTAACCATATGCAATAGACTCACTCCCTCTCAGCTCTCCCTCATCACTACCGGTAATCCCGACCCAATTCATAAGTGGTCTCAACAATCACTACCTCAAACTTATAATCCCACAATTGACTATGGTATTTTCCCTATTGAGGAGGAAATTCTCCCTCCTGAGGAGCTCACTCATCCATTGATTTTTCATCCTAAAATTGGCCCTCTCAGAGCCCATACTCCAGACCATATTTTCGGCACCGGAGGATGCATTGTGGAGGAATAAATTCCTCCTAGTTGAAAAATGGAAATTCCATTGACAGTTACAGACGTAGAATTGGAGATGGATGCAGAGATGATGGAGGACACACCTCTGCCCACCCTGCTTCGACTCACAGATGAACATCTTCAACTCATTTTTTAGCTGCGATAGAAACTTGATGACCAGGCGCACATCCAGGGAATTCTAGGGCAGATAATGGACCTCTTGTTCGAATCCATGACTGAAGATCCAACAAGCAAGAAATGCCCAACCTGCGGCCATAATTTTGTCCCAACTCACAATGCTCATGGTAGCTTGGGCTCACATTTGGACTAGATCCCCGAGGTGTCTATTTTTCTTTTGGCTATGTCAATTACATAGAGTATTGATATTCTCTATCTTGCAATGTATGTTAGTCATCCATGGCCACTGGTTAGTCGGTCATTGTGACCATTTTTTACAGTTAGTCATTTACACTATCTTGTTCAAACAATTACAACT
>JZKD02S0503187.1:136078-148097 GCA_000966675.3 Picea glauca | reverse complement strand
GGTTGGATGCACTTGTTTATGGTACAGGTTGATTATAGGTTGTTTGGCACAGGTTGGTGCATGGTTGATGCACTTGTTTATGTTGACAGATTGATATCTATTGAGGATTGTTGCCACATATCATTTGGTGCTGAGAATGTAAGTTGAGTCTTGCATATAGAGCTGGTGATCTTGTAGAGTTGTACTCTATTTAGTTGTTGTTGAAAAACCCCTGGATTGAAGTCCATAATAAAAAGAAAAATTTTACATACATCTTGTGTTCTTTGTGTTCCTTATGGAGATGATTTGTTGATATATGTTACTGATGTGTATTCACATCTAACTGTTTATAAATGACAGCAATGAGTAATGAGCAAATGTTGAATGTTAACGAAGGAGTTTTTGTGTAAGAGGGAAGTTTTGGGAAAAAGATCCCCACACTCATTCACCCCCCCCTCTAAGTGTGGTAGGTGTGTCCAACATCTTTCCTTCTTTTTTTCTCTTCATGAATTTTTTTTTTTATTACTTGACAAGTGTCTTTTATTTGTTTTTATCAAGTAAGGTCCTTATCGATATTTTATTCAATATTTTACTTTTCATGTGTGTATTCATGTTGTGTTGATTATAAATACTACATATAATCATTGTTGTATTTTGTTGAGCAATGATTATGGACAACATAAATGATTCAAAATTTAGATGGGATTTATATCATATTTTCAAATAGAAGGAATTCTTTACTCTATTAAAAAATATAATATCTACCACAACTAGTTCAAAGTGCCTTCTTTTTTATAGTACACTTTATTTTTTGTCAAATATGAAGCATTCAATGTTGCAACTACAAGGTATTTTTGAAATGGTTGGTGTATATGTAAACTGATCCCGTGTGTGTCATGGACTGATACAATAAATTAAATAGTATTTGTATAGTATTTAAATAAAATTGTGATAAAAATACTTTTCTAAATTTTGAACAAATGTTTTCTTAAATTTGAAGAGGGTTTTTCTTAAGATATTTATTAAATTTAATTAATATATTTGTTTAAGATCAATTTTTTAAATAGAAAAATATGAAAATATGGATGCATAATGGTCATATATTATATAATGGTGCAATATATACATTATATGATCCACATGTGGTCTACTTAAATGTCCTTATAACAAGAATAATCCATGATATGAAAATTTCGAGTTAATTTTCCATTAATATTATTAGAAAAAATATAAATCACTATCTCTAAAGTATATATCAAGTAGATTTGTTATCAATCTCATTCAAAAAAGTGTAAATCAAAATCTATAAATTTCAATGCGATTTTCTATCAATGTCTTTAATACACATATAAATTATTGAATGATTTTCTATCAATGTCCTTGTAACCAATATAATTCATTATCTGCAAAAGTTGAAGATGATTTACTGTCGATGTCCTTAAAACAATCTCAAATCATCTATAAAGTAAAAAATGATCTCCTATCAATTTCCTATATTTTCATAATATGTCAAACATAAACCAACCTTGCAATGTGACAAACATAACCCCGAATAAATGGATCTTAAATTTGAAACATTGATATGACTAAAACCTAATATGACTAAACCCAATTCCTAATGACCATACCTTACTATGCGGTGAATCTTGTCCTTTGTCACATTGTGATAAACATTTCATAATGTTGCAATGCGACAAACATTCCCCTATCCTTGCATTGTCACAATCACTTACCAATGACAAAATATGGTGTACATCTCGCAACATATTATAGCAATGAACATTTCCCAACATCGCAATATGTCGGCTATCTCCGACGTTGCATTGTGAATTTCTTTTACCAATGTTGGAATGTCAAAAACCTTTCCCAATATGACTAAACCTATCAATTATTTACATGAAACATGAAATTTGATGCTCACGACCAAACCTTGGTATGTGACAGACATTATCCTTTGTCTCCTTATAGCAAACATTCTCCAACGTCTCAATGTGAGAAAAATTCCCCTTTCCTCGCATTTTTCGACCACTTACCAACATCACCATGTGTCAAATGTTTCCCAACATCTTATTGTGATGAAAATTTCCCAACATCGCAATGCATTGACCATCTCCCGATGTGGCATTGTGACAAAATTTTTCCAACGTTGCAATGTCAATAACATTTTGCAAAATGTCATCTTGAAAAACATGTACCAATGTCGGAATGTCATGAACACTGCTCAACATCGCATTTGTGACAAACAAATCTCAATGTCACGCTTTGAAAAAATTGCATTTTACAGAATCACCATGTTGAACCATAGGAAACTTAGCATAGTCATCAAATGTTAAAATATTGTCAAACTTAGTCCATAATGTGATGAACATTTTCCAATATGATGAACAATATGATGAATATGTAAACCTATAAATTCCTTACAAAAACCTCGAAATGTGACACTCATGACCAACCTTTAGTATGTGACAAACTTTTTCCTTCGTCACATTGTGATGAGCATTTCCCAATGTCATATTGTGACAAAAATTACCTCATCTTTGCATTGTCACAATCACTTACCAATGACACAATATTTCAAACATATCTCGATGTCTCACAGTGATGAAAATTTATGAACATACCATTGTGAAGAACATCTCTCAATGTCCCATTGTGACAAACTTTGTTTATAGTCAAGTTCTTCAAATATTATTATTGAAGTCTCTTTTTATGCAAAACTATTTACATTGAATTCAATGATAATGTTTCTTATATCAATGTCACAACATGACATTTTCTTTATATCATCTTCCTTTTTCCTTCATCACATTATGATGAAAATTTACCAAAGTTGCAATGTGACAAATACTCCCCCGTCCTTGCATTGTCACAGTTGTTGATCGATGACACAATATGTCGTACATCTCCTGACATCTCATAGTGATGAACATTTTCCAATATGGTAATATGTCGACCATATCTGACGTCGCATTGTGACAAACTTTTCCCAATGTCGCGATGTCACAAACCTTGCACAATATGACTAAACCTAGAAATTCATTACAAGAAACTCAAAATATGATGCTCATGACCAAAAATCGGTATGTGACGAACATAGCCCTTTGTCACCTTCTCACGAACATTTCCCAATGTTGAAATGTGACAAACATTACCCTTTCCTTGCATTCTCCCCATCAGTTACCAACATCACCATGTGTCAAATGTTTCCCAACATCGCATTATGATGAAAATTTCCAAACATTTCAATGTGTTGACCATCTCCCAACATGGCATTGTGAAAAAAAATCCCCAATGTGGCAATGTCATGAATATTTCCCAATCTGGAATTTTGACAAACATGTCCCGACATTGCAATGCCACGAACAGTGCCCAAACTAACATCACAATGTGACAAACATAGCCATGTTGCTGCAATGTGGATAGTAATGTCATAATTTGAAAAACATAAACAAATGTCACAATGTGTTGCACATCACCCTCTCATTGCATTGTGATGAACATTTCCTCACTTTGCAATTTGACACCCATATCTCGACATCACAATGTGAGAAACATGTCTAAACATCAAAATGTGATGAACATATACACATGTCACAATGATATGAGCATAGTCATGTCGTTACTATGTGATGAACATAAAATGATGTCATAATGTGACGAACATTTCCCTATCGTCGCAACGTGACGGACATATTCTCATGTCACACTATGACACACATATTTTGAGGTCGCATTGTGACAAACATTTCCAAGCATTGAAATGGGATGAACACAACCCATTATCGCAATATTAGGTACAAAACCTAATGTGGTAATGTGACAAACATAGGCCAACATTGTGATGAGATGAACACTTTTTTTGTTGTGGAGCATGATTATATTCCTATTTCATACATCTTTGTTTTCATCTGTGTTGATACCCCATGAATACTATACACCCCTCCACGCAGGGTGGCTCATCCCCTCGACTGAGGGGGTCTGTGAGAAAGAAATCCCCCGAAGGAAAATTTGCCTTGTAAATGTATATTGTAATTTCATAGTAAATATATACCATTCATTATAAGGTCACAAATCTAATGGTAGAAGTTATGTTAGGATTTATTTCCCTAGAAGGAAACCCTCTTTTATGAGGGAAATGTATTGCGGTTATATATCATTGTGAATATTGTATTATTAGAGAGGATATTGTGATACAAATAAGAGGAAGTTACATCAGGTGTGATTTAGGTTGTATCCGTTCATTTTTTGGATAATAAAAAGGAAGGACTTGACAATTTCTCTGGTGGACGTATCCCACTCTGGTTGAACCAAATATATATGTGCCTCTATTATATTGTGTTTATGTGTTTTATCTCTGCAGTTTATTTTATTTTTTTTCTCCACAATCATGTTTTTATAACAACTGGTATCAAAGAGAAAGGTAACTCACAGGAAAATAGGGTTCCTGGTTCGAGTGGTAGAAATGGCAGAATATGGAAATCTTAGGGTCGAGAAATTTAATGTCTAAAATTACCGGTTATGGAAGATGTAGATGGAAGATTAATTATATCATAAGGTTCTATTCCTACCATTGGGTGGAATAGAAAAGAATATGATGACCATGAACGATGAAGAATGGGAGGTTCTTGACAAAAAGGAACTAGGAATGACACGGTTTATCCTTGCAATGTCGGTGACTTTCAATATTTCGAAAGAAAAGACAATGAAGTAGTTAATGGACGCATTGGCTAAACTGCATGAAAAACCCTCGGCGTCCAATAAGGTATTTCTAATGAAGAGATTATTTAATATGAAGATGTCAGAAGGTGGGTTTGTTGCAGATCATTTAAATGAATTTAATGTGGTTACTAATCAACTAATATCCATAAAAGTGGACTTTGATGATGAGGTCATGGCTCTTCTAATCTTGTGTTGATTTCCAAAAATTTGGAACGACTTGGTCATGGTTGTAAGTAACTACATCTCTGGTTCAATCACTTTAAAATTTTATGATGTTGTTTATGTTATCCTTAGAGAGGAAATGCAATGGAAAAGCACAGTTGAGACATCAGGTAATGCGTTAAACATGGAGAACGGGGGAAGACAAAAGGATAGAGGAAAGGGATCAGGGAACCACGAGAATTCTTGGAAGGAAATATCCAAATATAGAATGGGAAAGATAGAGTGTTGGAATTATGCAAAGAAAAGACATCTAAAGAAAGACTGCAGAGCTCCAAAGAAACAAAGAGATGGATAGCAAAGGAAAAATTAAGAAGCAGATGTAACAGGTGATGTGTTACAAGATGCTTTGATTATTTTTGTAGATAATATTTTTGAGTCTTGGGTATTAGATTCAGAGGCTTCATTTCATGCCACACCCCATAGGAAACATTTTCTATATTATGTTCAAGTTGATTTTGGAAAGGTTCAATTGGGTGATGATGCACCATGCAAAATTTTTTGGAATGGGAAAGTTAAAAATAAAACAAAGGAATGGAAACTAGTGGTTGTTGAAAGAGGTAAGACATATTCCATATCTAAGGAAAAATCTGATTTCAAAAGGGAAGTTGTCAAGTGAAGATTTTATATCCATATTTACAAATAAGGTGTGGAAGGTCCCCAAAGTATCATTGGTGATATAAAAAGGAGATAAGGTAGGTACATTGTATTTATGTATTGGTAATACTTATTCTTGTATCTCTTTAGCTTCTACAGGAGTGGATACAACACTATGGAATCATATGATTGGAAACATGAGTGAGAAGGGAATGCATATACTTCAAAAAATAAATTTGTTTCTAGATAGTAAACAAATTGATTTGGATTTATGTGAGCATTGTGTTTATGGAAAACAAAAGATATTCAAATTTCTCAGAGTCGGAAAAGAAACGAAGAGTGAAAGGTTAGATTTTGTTCATACATATATATGGGGAACAACTCAATTACCTCTCTTTGTGGCTCTCATTATTATGTTACTTTTATTTATGATGCAACTATAAAAACTTGGGTTTATTGCATTCAAAAAAAAATATGATGTTTTTCATACTTTTAAGAAATGGAAAGCTTTGGTTGGCAATGAGATAGGAAAATGATTGACGTGTCTCAGATCAAACAATGGATGTGAATATAGAATAAAGGAGTTTTATTATTATTGTCCATACCATGTGATTCGTAGAGAGAATAAGGTTCCAAGAACACCAAAAGAAAATGGTGTGTCAAAAAGGATGAACAGGACAATCATGGAATGTGCAAGGAGTATGAGATTTCATATTGGTATTCCCTTACATTTCTAGGTAGATGTTGTAGATACTTTTGTTTAATTAATAAACAGAGGGCCTCCAAGCTTTTTGGATCATGGAATTATAGAGGAGGAATGGAAAAATAAAAGGGTAAACTATTCTTTTTTGAAGACTTTCGGTTGTGAAGCATCTATCCATATTCATAAAGAAAATAGAATAAAGATTGAGGAAAAATCCAAGAAGTGTACCTTTATTGGATACAATGTTAATGATTTTGGTTATCGCTTATGGGATTATGAAAATCACAAAATAATTAGGAGTACAGATTCATATTCAATGAGAAGGTCATGTACAAATATCAGTTGTAGGGAAAGAAAAAGGAAAAAGAAAAACCAAAATACACAGTGCTTGATGAGATCACTGAAAAATAAATTCCAAAGGTACCAAAAAATCAAAATGTACAACAACAACAACAACATGTACCTCAAACTCCTACAAGTGTTGTTAGAAGATATACCAGGCTAAGTAGATCCCATGAATGATATTATCCTTCATTGTTTTATTTATTGTGGATTGATTTTGGTGAACCAAAATGTTATGAAGAGGCAATGCAGGTAGACACTAAAAATAAGTTGTAGCAAGGAATGAAAGAGGAAATGGATTCCCTGGTAAATAATAAGACATGGGATTCGGTTTAGTTTCCTACAGGAAAATGATCATTGTAGAATAAATGGGTTTACAAGTTGAAGGAAGAAGATGTAGGAAAAAAGAGGTAGAAGGATAGACTTGTTGTAAAGGGTTTTGCACAAAACAAAGGTATATATTTTCATGAAATATTTTATCTTATTGTTAAAATGACTTTAATTAGGCCTATGTAATTCATGTGGCAGTAGAAGATTTACATCTTGAACAATTATATGTAAAAGAAAGTTTTCTCCATGGGGATTTGGAGGAAGAGATTTATATGCAACAACCACATGGGTACGAGGTCAAAGGGAAGGAAAATTTGGTATGCAGGTTGAAGAAGAGAATGTATGGACTAAATAAATCTCCAAGGAAGTGGTATTTGAAGTTTGATAGGTTTATGACAGAACAAGGTTATAGTAGATGTCATTCTGATCACTTTGTTTATTTTAAAAAGCTAGAAAATGGAAGTTATATTATCTTTATATTGTATGTAGATGACATGATTTTTGCAGGGTCTAATATGTGGGATATAAATTTTCTAAACAACATATTATCTAATTCATTTGCAATGAAGTATTTGGGTGTTGCAAAGAAACTCCTTGGTATGAGAATAACAAGAGATAGAAAAAATCACAATTTTACATTGTCTCGATGTGAGTACATAGAGAAGGTGTTGGAGAGGTTTAGAATGTAGAATGAAAAACCAGTTAGTACATCTTTGGCCAACCATTCCAAATTAACCAAAGAAATGTGTCCCAAGACACAATAGTAGATAGAATACATGTCCAGGTTCCCTGATTCATCAACAATTGACATCTTGACGAATGTGATGGTTTGCACAAGACCAAATATTGCACATGCATTAGGAGTTGTGAGTATGTATATGAAAAATCGAGGTAATGAAGATTGGGAGGTGGTAAACTGGATTTTGAGGTATTTGAAAGGTATTGTTACTCATGCATTATATTTCAGAGGTTCATACATTGTTCTACAGGGATATGTTGATTTATATATGGCAGGTGATAAAGATAGTAGGAGGAGAACCACAGGGTATGTTTTTACTGTAGGTGGAACAATAGTAAGTTGGATTTTGAAATTGAAAAGGGTTGTTTCACTTTCAACCATGGAGTCAGAGTATGTTTCTCCTACAGTGGATAATAAAGAGATGATTTGGTTACAGAGGTTTATGGAGGAATTGGGAAAGAAGAAAGAGAATAGAAGGTTGTACTGTGACAACGAGAGTGTCATTCATCTTTCAAAGAACTCTTCTTTCCATTCAAATTCTAAGTATATAAAACTCAGGTACCATTTCATATGATCCATCTTGGAAGATGGACATTTGAAGTTGTAAAAGATACACACTAGCCAAAATCCTGCAGACACGTTAACAAATGGAGTAACCAGGGAGAAATTGATTTCTTGCTTAGTTTCAGTTGGTCTTTAAGCATGAAGGTGAAGATGAAAAATTTTCCAGGTCCAATGTGGAGTATAGTCTAGCATGTAAAACAATAGTAGAGTTGTTGTGATCATTCTCCAAGTGGGATATTATTGGTTGTGGATCCTGATTATCTTCCTGTTTCATAGGTATTTGTTTTCAACCATATTTATACCCCATGATGACTGTACACCTCGTAATATTGTACACCCCTCCACATAGGGGGGGTTGTAGGGGGGGGCTTTCCCCCCCTGCAGTTTCTGAGGAACTCATCCCTTGGTTGGGGGGTTCGGGGGAAAGTGGGCCCCCAATAGGGGTTCGAGGGACAAAATTCCCTTACGAGGGTTCAGGGGTGAAGCCCCCAAAGGAAAAGTTTCCTTGTAAATATATATTGTAATTTCATAGTAAATTTGGAATGTTCATTATAATGTCATAGATATAATGGTAGAAGTTATTTTAGGGTTTGTTTCCTTATAAGGAAACCCTCTTTTATGATGGAAATTTATTTCGACTATGTATCATTGTGAATATTGTATTCTGAGAGAGGAGACTGTGAAAGAAAGAAGAGAAAGTTAAAGAGAGTGTGTTGTAGGTTGTATCCCTTCATTTCCTGGATAATAAAAAGGAAGGACTTGGAAATTTCTCTGGTGGATGTAGCCCACACTAGGTGAAACATGTATATCTGTGTCTCTATTGTATTGTGTATCTTTTTTGTTTTATTTCCTCATTTGTTTGTATTTTATTTCTCCGCGATCCTATTTTTATAACACATTTCTCGACATCGCAATGTGACGAACATAACCCATTTCCTGACCTCAAAATGTGATGAATATTTCTCAATGTGACATTTGACAAACATCTCCAAATGTGAAATTTTGACAAACATGTCCCAACATTGCAATGTCATGAATAGTGCCCAAATTAACATCACAATGTAACAAATATATCCATGCTGTGGCAATGTGGATAGTAACGTCACATTGTGATTAACATAAACAAATGTCACAATGTGTCACACATCACCTTATATTCGCAATGTTATGAAAATTTCCTCATGTAGAAATGAAATGCACATATCTCGACATCAAAATGTGACAAACGTTTCCAAACATCTCAATGTGATAAGCATAGTCGTGTCATCAATATATGACAAACATAAGCGAACATCACAATTTCATGAAATTTTCCCTATCATATTCTCACGTTGCAATGTGACATGCATATCCTGAGGTCGCATTATGATAGACATTTTCAAACATCGCAATGGGATGAACACAACCCATTGTCACACTATCATGTACACAACCCAATGTGGTAATGTGACAAACATAGACCAACCTTGTAATGAGATGAACATTTCTCGACGTCACAATGTGACGAACATAAACCATTGTCACACTATAAAAAGCCTATTTCAATTCCATAATTTGACAAAAGAAAACCCTCCATCATACTTTGATGACCATAAACTTCTGATGTCATGTGCCTAATAAAATCTCATGTCACAATGTGATAAACAAAACCTAGTATTGTAATATGACAAACAAAACATGATAAACATTGCAATGCAGTAGTGTCATAGTAAAATATGGTTAAACATAATCAACATGGCCCAACATAATAATATCCACATCGTAAATGAAGGTTAGCCAAGGGCATATGTAACACACCCATGACATGGCATAAACATTTTCACTTTTCTTAATGGACAGATTCTTTATCCATGGTTTCTAACTTGGAAAGTCGGGTAACCAATCAGACCTCCCAGTCAAGGATCTCTGATTCTGGAGCCAAAAGAATCTCTGAGACCTTGATGGTCTTGTTCTATAATTAGTCATGGACTCTTTCAGTTTCTTGGTGTGGGTCTAAAGGTACCCGCAGCCCTCCTCTTCGCGCCTACAAAATCTCAAAGTCTGGGAGCTATCTCCTTTTCTGATCAGTCCCTTTCTTGATATGACCTTGGGCGATAACCTCAAGTAACCACGCTATTGAGGGTGAAACCAAGGGTTGTTTCAAACCAAACTAATTTTCTCCCCACAATTCATATCGAGCCTCCACGTGTCCTTTCTCCAAAACCTAGGTATGGATTGCGGCCCACCCTCAACATTTTAAAGTTCACGCACCTTCAATCCCTGCAATCCGATGGGACCTTTGATCTCATGATCTTGATGGTACTCCTGAACTGATGGCTCAGATCTGCCCCTTTTTAAATCAATGGACATGAATTTCTTTGGGACTTCGGCATTCAGAGTTTTCAACTCTCAAACCTAGTTTTTTTTGTAGTGGCTATCTCCTAGAGTGGAAGATCTACTGACAACTATCCCTCTCAATCGAGCGATTCACATGAACTCCATATACCCATCCTTCTGGAGTTCTTGTTTAATACCCTCTCTTTCTTCCGGAGTGATTTCTCCCAAAGTGGCATATCATTTGCCACACGTCCTCTCAAAATCAATGACCCTGGTCCTCTTCGGAACTTTGACACTTTTCAACCAAGACAAGATATATGGCCTTCAGCTCCCTTCCTGATCAACGGTCAAGATTTTTATTTGGAACTTTGGTGCTTTCAAAATCTTATCCTTGGCGTTCTCTCGGAGTGTTTCCACCTGGAATCCATGATCTATCGCCATGCACCCTTCTCGATCTATGGTCCAGACTCGCTTCAGGTCTCTAGCTCTCCAGGATTTGGGAGTTTCAACTCTCAACAAAAACTATCGAAGTGTTTTTCCTGAAATATTTGGTCTAATGACACGTGTCTCCTGTCGGCCAACGAATGGGATCCACTTTGGCCCTTTGGCTCTTTGGCTCTTTGGGCTTCAAAAGTTTCAAACTTTTATGCTCTCGTTTCTTTCAAAGTGCATTCACTCGAAGATTTTGATCTATTGACACGTACCCCTCCTTGATATCAACGAACAGGACCGACTTCGGCTCTTTACCCAGAGTCCACAGACTTATGGCACCTATCCTCTGGATCCGATGACTGACATTTACTTCGGGTCTTTGGAGTTCTCAAACCTCAACTTTCTACTTCCTTCGAAGTGCATGCATTTTTCCACGTGTCCTGCTGAATCGAATGACTTAAATTCACTTTGGATTTTTGGGGTTCAAAAATATAAACTCTCAACCTTTTCTCCCTCCTAAACCCCACGATCTGTCACCACGTGTCTCTCTGGATATGACGATCAAGATTCACTTTGGACTTCCGGTTTCGGGAGTTTCAAATCTTAACCGAAACCTTCAAAGTGATTTTTTACAGGAGCCTTGGATCTCTGGACATGTACCTCCCCTAGTGACCAACAATCAGGATATACTTCGGCGATTTCAAAATCTCCTTCACCACAAGCTCTCGCTCAGGGGTTATGGACCTTGGACCACTTGTCCCTCTTGGTGATGAACGGTTCCATCTCGCTTCAGGACTTCAAGACTTTGGATGATCAATACTCCTATGCACACAAAGGCTAACACTTGTGCACTTTACCTTAGATCGGATGACTATCATCCCCTTGTGCTCGGATCCAATGGTTAGGATCTGTTCCTTCTCAACACTTCTCCTCTTTTTCCCTGGACATTGATCTAATGGTCTAGGTGATCCGGATTATTTTTGGCACGAAATGAGAGCGGAGATATAATAAAGAAATGCACAGAGATATCACGTATATCCAGTAATATAACAGAAATATATCAGAGATGCAACCATAAA
>JZKD02S0503187.1:79949-96291 GCA_000966675.3 Picea glauca | reverse complement strand
GGAAGAAGCCATAAAAATAGTTAAATCACTTTTTAGAATTAAAATGGTTAATTAATTAATTAAGTGATTTAATCAATGAATAATAAAATAAAGAAAAAATTAAGAGGTATAAAGGTGAGACCTCTATTCTCTCATCGTGATGATTAATTATTTTGTATTCATCCTCTTGTTTTGTTGAGCTCTTAGAACTTAGGGTTTGGAGGGTTTTGGTGACAAATCCTATTGTTTTGTTGAGCTCTTAGAACTTGGGGTTTGGAGGGTTTTGGTGACAAATTCTAGGATTGGTTTCCAACGATACACCCTAGCTAGTCATTTTGTGGGGGTTTTGGTGACAAATCCTAGGATTTGGTTTCCAATGATACACCCTAGCTAGTCATTTTGTGGGAAGAAATCACTTTGATCTCTTCATTGGGAAGATTATACTTCTAATCGAGTTGTGACTGAGATTTTAGGGTGTGGGGGAGAATTAGTGATTGTGGAACCGGCTCATGTCCTACTGGGCGCATTCTTTCACTATTTGGGTGCACTCTAATCTAGATCTGAACCGAAAATACTTGTTGGGTGTCTTTCTTATATAGTTGGGTGAGTTGCATACAAACCTGGGCACTCTCATTGATGTAATATTGCAGTTGGGCGAGTTTATGAAGTGTTGGGTCGTTTTCTTTCATTGTGGGATGAATACCTCGGTGCTGGGGTGAATTTTGGGATGAGGGAATGTTTATTTACTAGCTGGGCGAATTATTGAAGGCAGGTGCCGAGTTCTAGGCCATTATTTCTCCATTTAAATACTGGATATCTCATGCAGGGTGCACAGGATTAGAGGAGGGCGCATTTGTCTCTAAGGAGGGAGCACTTGAATAGTGAAGGGTGTATTGCTAATTGTGAAGGGTTGTAGAGTGCCAAAGGAGGGTGTATTGTTACAACAATGGTTGCAGAACCTTTGAAGGGAGTTAATCCCTTATCTCATCAAGTGTATTGGCTGCCAATTGTTTGGGGAAACCTACAGCCACTACCACAATACTCTTGTTGTTCTTCCAGCCTGTATCAAACACAGGAAATATTAAAACAGAGCTACATCATTTTATGAGTAGATTGGACTGCATTTTCCTGAGTCAAATTTGACATTGTGGGGATCCATTCCTATCCAGAAGAGGGAAACCTGAACCTATAATATGGCCATCTTGTAACAGATCAGATTATTGTAATAAAAACCAAATGTTTGTATGTATTTTTCCTTGCTGTCCTATGTGTTAAATTGTTGGTTATTTCATTGTAAACTCTGTTGAAATAGATAGTCTGAACATGAAGCTTATTGGTGGAAAATAAACATCATTCATCCTGAAAGCTAGATAAGAAAACCAAAACAATAAATCCATTGTTAAATTTAAAGCAGTTGCAAGAGCCATTCTCCTGGAGGATGGCAAAGACCCTAGCTGAGATCTAGGGCCCCCAGTGCACTCCTAAGGATTTGGTATGGGACCAAATAGTTAGTGCCATGGAAAAAGACCCTTGTAAGGGACCCCAATATATGATTGTATTTCTTAGTCCGGAACCAAGCAGTTAAATCCCCTAGATATGTCTAGGGCCCCTGGAAGTGTCCAAAGTACCCATGCCTGGGGCATGGGTTGATCCTTGGTATTGTACCTTGGTGGATAAGACCCCTTAGAGGGCCCCCAGTAGATGATTGGGGTTCTTGGTCTAGAACCAAGCAGTTAAAGCCCCTAGATATGTCTAGGGCCCCAGGAAGTGTCCAGGGTACCCATGCCTAGGGCATGGGTTGATCCTTGGTATTGTACCTTGGTGGATAAGACCCCTTAGAGGGCCCCCAGTAGATGATTGGGGTTCTTGGTTTGGGACCAGGCAGTTAAATCCCCTAGATATGTCTAGTTCCCCTAGAAGTGTCCAGGGTACCCATGCCTAGACCATGGGTTGATCCTTGGTCTTGTACCTTGGTGGATAAGACCCCTGAGAGGGCCCCCAGTAGATGATTGGGGTTCTTGGTCTGGGACCAAGCAGTTAAGTCCTCTATATATGTCTAGGGCCCCTGGAAGTGTCCAGGGTACCCATGCTTGGAGCATGGGTTGATCCTAGGTCTTAGACCTTGGTGGATAAGACCCCAGATATGTTTTGGGGCCACCTGGTTCTCGATCAGGTGTTTATTGGTATATGTCCTCCCTGAAGGTGGACATGACCATATGAGGGATGTATCCCATATGCAATGATGATAAAATTAAATAGGGTCACCTTGAGAATGAATGGACAAAGTATTGCCACCCAGTCACCCTTGTCAAACCCCCTTCACCCTTGCTTATGGTTAGTTGGGTTTTGTTTATTTTTGGCTTTAGGGGTTATTAATTAAATGTTTAATTTATAACATATTTAATTAATATTTATATTAATTAAATTTGTTAATGTTTTAATTATCTTACCCCTAGCCTAACCCTTAGCCTAAACTATAAAAGGAGATCGACCCCTCCTCTTTCAGAGATACATACATTCCTTTGTGCTATTATGCTAAAGTGAGTGGATCTCCTCTATCTACTGTGCCTTCCTCTTTTGCTCTGTTGTTGGAGGTTGTCTTGTGTAGCATCTTGGCCCTTGAGGTTTTTGTCTTGTGTAGCAACTTGGACCTTGAGGTTTTTGTCTTGTGTAGCAGCTCGGCCCTTGAGTTTATTTGTTTTGTGTAGTAGCTCGGCCCTTGAGTTTATTTGTCTTGTGTAGCATCTTGGCTCTTGAGATTTTTGTCTTGAGTAGCAGATCAACCCCCTTTGAGGCTATTTGTTGTGGAGTAAACATGGCCCCTTGAGGCTACTATTATGATGGCTCAGCCCTTGAGGCTCCTATGGTAATGGCTCGACCCAATTGATTTTTGGCTGGAGTAGATCGACCCTTTGAGGGTCCAGTTGTGATGGCTCAGCCCTTAAGGCTCCTTCCCGTGGTGGTTCAGCCCTCCTACCAGCCAACGTTTGTGGCTAGATGCTGTCATCTTCCTTGTGTGGATCCATTGTTGCAATATCAATGTGAATTGTTGTGTGCTGAGGAGTGTGTCTGTTGTTCTCTCCTACAGCAAGTCTAAAACCCCTCAGAAGCTGTCGTCACCTTCAATGTGCAAGACGTGTTCTATCTTGCCTCAGATCTGTTCCTCAAATGTACCATAGCCTCTCTCTCTTGCAGATCTTTCCCTATCTTCTTGAGCCGCTATCTATAGGCTATTTGTCACAGCCATACCCTTTGGCACAAGGATTCTTGTTTGCTGAAAAGTTCTATGTATTTGAGGGTTTTAATCACAGTTTTTGGTGTAGTGTCTATTTGGATTTTATTTCCTTGGTGGAAAGAAAGTCTATTCTTCTCTTGGAAAACATATTCAACCTATATGGCAGATTTATGATCTTGAAGTTTGTGAAGGAGAGGCCACATTCAAAGCAAATATGATTAGATCTAAGACGAGAGGCCATGGCCTACTCAAGGAGGCCTGATCTGACAAAGAGGGGCCACTACCCACTCAAGGGAGGCCTGATCTCCTAATGGAGTTTTTGGAGGCCTGATTTGCTAGGTGCATGCAACCCTCTACTTGCAAAGAAGATAAATATATGGGGTGAAATGTTATGAATAGACAAGCTCCCAACCAGGTATAGAATAATCTCCATTAGGGCAGGGAACCATGTTATGCAATGCATCTTATGCAGATCCTTATTGATTTGATACCCTATCTACCTACAATGAAAGAGATATGGGACAAGAAGTACACCAAGGTGCAGCTAGGTAGTGCGTCAACACACCCACATGCATGCATCACTTCAATATACATTCATACATAATATATACATACATGCATAGGCCATGGTAGTTTATGCAATACATCTTCTGTGGATGTTTATTGATTTGATACCTTACCTACATATAATTCAAGAGATGGGACAATAGGTACACCAAGGTGCAGCCAGAGAGTGGTTCAACACACCCACATGCATGCATCACTTCAATATACATACATACATAATACATATGTACAGACATACATGCATAGGCCATGATAGTTGATCAACACACCAATATGCATGCATATAGTTGGTATTCTTATAGACAATGCCAAAGTTTATTTTCCTTCTAAATCTAAATGAATAAGCCCTTACAGTACAATTTACTTAGGCATTATGCCTTTCCAACAATTATTGCCTGGTTACCACACATTTGTCCTCTTAAGTCTTAACATATCAAGAATATTCGAGTTAATGGAGTTTTCAATTTTAATTGGGCAGTCTTTTAATACAAAAATTCACTTAATACATCTAAGAATATCCATTGGAAATGCTAATAAAAATCCCTTTACATCTCTATGTACATCTTATATATACAAATATTGCCTAGTTAGCACACATTTGTTCTCTGAAATCTAACAGATCGACAATATTCGAGTTAATCATATTTGCAATTTTAATTGGGCAGTTTATTAATACAAAATTCACTTGTAGCTCTAAGAATATCCAATGGAAATGTTAATAAAATCCCCTTTACATCTCTATGAACATCTTATATATACATGTCCAGTTACAAATAAATAGTTTTCGTACCTGTATGTGCATTGACATGGATTTCACAGCTTTTGAAAGACCAACCATGAGTAACTTGCCTTTCCAACTTGGAATATTGTAGGCCTCACTTCCTCTGTTTTGCTTGGAAGTTGGTATGGTCAGAAGTATATTCCTATCATTTTACATCAAAATTAACCTTTCCATGGCCACATACAAATGACTTCCAACTTTGTCCTCTGTCTTCTCACCCTAGAACCATGAACAAGCTCTGACAAGGTGCTCCAATAACTGAAAGTCTCCCACTGTTGGTTCAGGGGTGATAAATGGAGGACAAAGTTGGACTAACTGAAAGTATTTGTTTTACCCTTATGTAGTGTAAGACAGTTCTACATTAGAAAAAGTCACATTCATGGCCGTTGACACCCATTTTGAATTTATTTTTTCTTAAGTGAACCAAGTACTAGAACTCTCTTTTTGGGGTGAAATGATTTTAGATTACCTCTGCTTGAATACAACCTGAAGTTCATTAATAGATCAATGAACTTACTGGGATGTAAGTATTCCATGCATTGAATGAGAAAAACTCCAACTCATCCATGCAGAAGAACTTGTGAGGCCGAAAATAGATAGTGTTACTGACATTTCTTGTCCCAGGCACAAGAGTATTCGGGTCTGCAAGATGCATGAGAAGCGCACGAGAGCAGCATGGAAAAATTTAGTTTTAAGGATTCCAAGGACATAAGGGGGCGAAGTTATGTTGTTGATGGTATAGATTCATCCATGAGATCAGATCAATGGTCATCGGGATTTCGGGGCTACCAAGTTAACTGGTATATAGCGTCAGAGAAAGTGCCTGTATTTCAAGACTAAATTTGGGTCGTCTGATCCAGCGACACATAATGCGAGATCTGATCAACATATTGGAATTTGAGAATTTGATAGGTGAAAATCCCTTGTCATCTCGGACCACGAAACCTCGAACCCTGAATTGCTGAAAGCGTCCAGAGTCGGGCCCGCAGTATCATGAAGCAGCCTCAGTCGTTCATCCACAGGAGACACCTGGTGCGCGATTAGGCTCCTCGCCTTTTCGCCCATCGCGTTTTCAAGGCGCAAAAAATAGCCCCATCATATCCCCGATGCGCAAGGTGCCAGGAGTGTCTAGGACCCGAGCCCACAACATCACCGAGTAAGTTCAGGACCGTTAGATCTGAGAGAGATGCGTGGCGCACGATTAAGCCATCTCGGCATTTTGCTCATCGCCACTATGAATGAGCAAGGATTAACTCCTTCTATTCGTGAACGTTGAAGCACTTTGGGAATTGACTTAGGGTCACAGCCCATGGGCACTTGGGAAAGAAAGGAGCTGTGAAAAAAGAGGCTAAAGGCGTCAAATCTAATCGCCAAAGGGATCATTGTGATCTCCATGCACCATTTGATTCAGCCTCGAGCCTGGTTTTCGCTTGAAGTAAATGAAGGTAGGAAAGAGTGGTTGAAACCTCTCTTCATGCATTAAGTGCAAGATATGGAGAGCCTGGCTAGAGGTCTGCTCCAGAAGGTCCTGTGTACCCATTTTTCCAGAGAGGCCATGTCGAGTTCTCGACTAGTCGGATGAGGTCTACACATGTTAACTCGGCATTTACTGACTCAGCTACTCCCCCTGTAGGAGCCATGCACAGTTGAGGTGGCGTCTGACAAAGCATATCCGTCCGAATTTGGCTGAGGGGACGCCAAGCCTTGGATGACTGAGGAAACCTCTGTTAGGCAATTTTCTCTAAGTATATAAGCTCAGTCTTTGTATTTTGTAATCTATCGATGGTATAGCGAAGCTCTTGATTGTAAAGTTTTAGCACAGACTCTAGTTCTCTGGTTATGTATTGGTATGTAAGATTTCTTGTTCAATAACAGACAGTCTTCTCACTCCATCTGGTTTTCATCTTATGCTAAGAGAGTTTGACGTCGACTGATTCGAACGAATTATGGAAATTATGTTATGATAAAGGATTTATTGTGGCGTTATTGTTTTCTATGGTTTTCTGCGTTTGAATGTAAGAAGATCTTATGTTTAGATGCTTTCCTCTACAGTTTGTTAGAGACCTGATGTTTATGATAGACCCTTGCATCTTTCTGATACTAGTCTTCCCCCTACTCACCCTTACTACAACTTACTGTCTGAAGTTTATCTAAGACCTTGTTTGCCCACACATGCCCGGCCTAGTTTCTAAGATAGAGCCGCATCATCTTGAGTTAACCTCCATTTGATCACCCCATTAAAAAAATAATGACATAAACTGATGGGCATTGGGCTCTTCTCCTGCTGCAATCCAGAGGTGACTTCTGACGCTAACATTTCTGGTGTCGTTGTCGGGGACGAAGTTGAAGATTTTCCCTGGGTAGAATGACATTGAGCCTCTGATTCTGAAGGTGAATTAGACATCAGAGCCCTTCAAGATTGCTACTATGCACCTAGTGACTCCACTGTGGCAACTCCAAGGTTTCCACATCACTGTTTCAGCTGTGGCTACTGTTAGCACACTTGAAAGCTGACCCTAAGGAGATTTCTCGAGAAGGTTTCAACAGCTGCTTTCTCATCCTGAGAAGCTTCTTGGGGTAACAACAATGTTAGGATCTGGCCTTCGATGGTGAACAAGGACCAGACACATTCGAAGCTGCACATATTTCACCTGGAAACTCCATGATTCAAGGATCGATTGGCGACTCCACTGGTTCGATATGGAGAAAATGTTTGCTCGTAGGTTTGCTCCTTTTAATTCTTTTGCTATTCCTGGTTTTCCTAATGTTGTCCCCTCTCCGAGTGAATGGGGAGATTATTTACCCATATTTGGAAAGCGTGAATATGACAACCCTGCTCAGCACCTCAGTGAGTTTCATGAACTCATGCCTCAGTGGGAGATACATCATGAGGATGTATTATTGAAAATGTTCATGTTCTCATTAGCAAGGGATGCACGTAAATGGTATCATTCTTTACCCCCTGCTAGCATTTCTTCACTCTTGGAGTTTCATGTAGCTTTCATCGCCTATTACCAAGAGTTTTATCCCTTTGTGTTAGTTTTTCATAACTGTAGTGAGGGATACCACAACTCTATACCGGATGAAGTTGTTTCAGACGTAGGCTATGAGGATGATCCTGATGACCTAGGTCAGAGCTCCGCCCTTTCTCCTCCCCATTCATCTGAAGCAGGGGGGGTTATGAGAGTGATGAAGTTCCCAGGGAAGAGGATGGCACTTTGAGTGAAATAGTGGTGCAGGCGATATTCCCCACTCCCCATTGTGCAAAATTGAAATTTGAAGGCAACAAAAAGGATTTTCCAGTCTTCGAGGCAGATGATCTAAGCAGCTCTTTTGAAGATATTATTGAAGATTTTTTGGATGCATTAGCATCTTCCCCCAATGATCCTGTTGTCTCATATTTAAACAAGGAATCCATTGTGGAAGAGGATCGTTCTTTCTTCCTTCATGAGATTTCCCATGATGTATTTACATTTGGGATTGAAGAGAAGGATCAGGAGACTGTTCCCTTTTTACAAGATGGGGGAGTGCACGGAAAAGAGGAGGAGGAGCCAGAGGAACAGCTGAGTGCACATTTCATGTTCTATCTAGAGCCAATCAATGAAAAGCCACCACCTGAGATCAGTGAGCCTACGTCAGTTGTCCTCCTACATGTGCTTATTAGAGATATTCAGTCGCATGTGGACAACTGTGTAGCACAGGCGGCTGTTTGTCGTAAGCTTTTCGAGATTGGCCACTCATTCTATGACCCTGTCAGCAAGTACATGGAGTGGTATTTCCCCTATTCCTTGGAGCCACACTATTTCATCTCAACTCTAGCCTGTAAGGAGGAGTTCAAGAGTGTAACCGTTCTGCTATCACAGTTACACCATCTACTGATGATCATTGACAGAAGGAAGGAGCTTCTATCCAGGAAGTTGCTTGAATGGCTATGGTGGAAATCTGCTTTCACCTAGCCCCATGTAAAGTGTTTTATTAGTTTAGGATTGTATATAAATAAKCTCCTTTGAGCATGTATCTTTATTTTGTTGCTTTTATTTTTCGGCCTGTATTTTCAGCAGCGGGATGTTTTGAGCCTGACTCCATAGCCCAACAGCAAGGCACTGAAGCTGCAGAATGAGTCCTTAGAGCATCGCATGGATGACTCTATCCCCCATGGAGCCTAATGTTAGCGACATTTCTTGTCCCAGGCACAAGAGTATTCGGGTCTGCAAGATGCACGAGAAGCGCCCGAGAGCAGCATGGAAAAATTTCATTTTAAGGCTTCCAAGCACATAAGGGGGTGAAGTTATGTTGTCGATGGTCCAGATTCATCCATGAGAACAGATCAGTGGTCATCGATATTTCGGGGCTACCAAGTTAACCGGTATATAGCGTCAGAGAAAGCACCTGTATTTCAAGACTAAATCTGGGTCATCCAATCCAGCAACACATAGTGCGAGATCTGGTCGGCATATTGGCATTCGAGAATTCGATAGGTGAAAATCCCTCGTCATCTCGCACCATGAAACCCCGAACCCCGAATTGCCGAAAGCGCCCAGATTCGGGCCCGCAGTATCATGAAGCAGCCTTAGTCGTTCATCCACAGGAGACACCTGGCACGCGATTAGGCTCCTCGCCTTTTCGCCCATCATGTTTTCAAGGCGCAAAAAACAACCCCATCATATCCCCGATGTGTGAGGTGTCGGGAGTGTCCAGGACCCAGGCCCACAACATCACCGAGTAAGTTTAGGACCGTTAGATATGAGAGAGATGCGTGGCGCCTGATTAAGCCATCTTGGCGTTTCCTTCATCGCCACTATGAATGAGCAAGGATTAACTCCTTCTATTCACGAACGTCAAAAGCACTTTGGGAATTGACTCAGGGTCACAGCCTGTGGGCACTTGGGAAAGAAAGGAGCTATGAAAAAAGAGGCTAAAGGCCTCAATTCTAATCGCCAAAGGGATCGTCGTGATCTCCATGCGCCATTTGATTCATCCTCGAGCCTGGTTTTCGCTTGAAGTAAATGAAGGTAGGAAAGAGTGGTTGAAACCTCTCTTCATGCATTAAGTGCAAGATATGGAGAGCCTGGCCAATGGTTTGCTCGAGAAGGTCCTATGTACCCATTTGTCCAGAGAGGCCATGTCGAGTTCTCGACTAGCCGGAGGAGGTCTGCACACGCTAACTTGACATTTACTGACTCAACTACTCCCCCTGTAGGAGCCATGCGCAGTTAAAGTGGCGTCTGACAAAGAATATCCGTCCAAATTTGACTGAGGGTACGCCAATCCTTGGATGACTGAGGACACCTCTGTTAGGCGATTTTATCTGAGTATATAAGCTCAATATTTGTATTTTGTAATATATCGATGGTAGAGATAAGCTCCCGATTGTAAAGTTTTAGCACAGACTCTAGTTCTCTAGTTATGTATTGGTATGTAAGATTTCTTGTTCAATAACAGACAGTCTTCTCACTCCATCTGGTTTTCATCTTATGCTAAGAGAGTTCGTCGTCGACTGATTCGAATGAATTATGGAAATTATGTTATGATAAAGGATTTATTGTGGCGTTATTGTTTTCTCTGGTTTTCTGCGTTTGAATGTAAGAAGATCTTGCATTTAGATGCTTTCCTCTACAGTCTGTTAGAGACCTGATGTTTATGATAGACCCTTGCATCTTTCTGATACTAGTCTTCCCCCTACTCACCTTTACTACAACTTACTGTCTGAAGTTTATCTAAGACCTTGTTTGCCCATACATGCCCGGCCTAGTTTCTGAGATAGAGCCGCATCATCTTGAGTTAACCTCCATTTGATCACCCCATTAAACAAATCATGACATAAACTGATGGGCGTTGGGCTCTGCTCCTGCTGCAATCCAGGGGTGACATCCGATGCTAACAGATAGGTTCTTAAGGGATGCATTTTCTTTTAATAGTATAGGAAGGTCTCATTGTTATTTCTACATTGCAAGCTAAATGTTACTGGTGTAAGCCTTGTCAAGATTCCCATGTGAGAAATTGGAAACATGTGGAACGCCAACTTCTCCATTTGAGCACATTTTGATTTCATAAACTTCTTCCTTCTAGGAAGCTCATTGCACCGAGTAAATTTTTTCTCATTACAATTCTTATGACAGTTCTTCAAAGCTTAGAAGCTATACCCAGAAAATATAGTACTTATGAATCAAACCCAGTTTCAATCCTGGACCACAAATATATGTGATAAATTATTCTTATAGTACAAAATGCTACATCATGCTTACGTATGATCCTTCTTGTCAATTCTATGAAAAAAATGGTAAGGAATACAATTCAGTGATGCAATTTCTCAACTTTGAACCAGTTCATTGGGACAATATCAGGTGCCCACACAAGGAAATAGATCAAATCTTTCTGCAGTCCTTGTAAATTCATTGAAAACAAGAAAACCAGCTTTAATGTGAATCTTTTAATATAATTGCAATGGTATGTAAATCAAAGTTTCCGATCACATTCCACAGTGATTCTTAGATGAAGTTTGTAGGTGCTTACCATAAATCTTGCAGATTAGATTGCAAATTTCTTATCAATTCTTCTTCACTTTATGTTTTCAGCATTCGTATCACTCCAGAGTCCAAACCAATCGGCTTTGCTTATTAGTTCCTCCTTTTACAAATGTCAATGTCTGGCTAGTATTCCATTGTTATGTTAATCCATAGAGAACATGATGGGAAACAGATAAAGGAAAAACAGCTTGGTTGGTTACCCAGGTCAGAATATTACATGTTTTCCCCTCTTTTCAAGAGGAGTCGATGATTTCAGTGAAGAAGATGCCGAGTTTTTCGGTCCTTTGTTTATAGTTGGAGACTGCTTTGGGTACCTAAGAATGTTTTGCTATTTTTTCTTACATTCTATTCTTTATTCACTCCCACTATGATAGCGGTAATTATCAAAAGTAGATGGACTTACATTTTTTTGTGTTGTACTTGGACCCAGACAAAATGAGGAAACATCCAATATGTTTTCAGAAGAAGAATTCCTCCCATTTGCTAAAGAATATTCCTTTCTGACCGGAGGATATAGAAACTCTGTTGATCCTCTCAATCTATGTCGTGGATACGCTAAACTGGGTTCTTTTCCACTGAATGCATTTTTTTATTTATTAGAGAGACTTTGCCCTTGTGATAAAGCCGACCTTTCTAAACCAGTTCTTATGGAATTCTGCCTCCAGATACTCACCTCACCATGCCAGCAATCCATTTCTGATGAATGGAACTTATCCACCATAGTGTTTTCCATCTGTGATTGTTTTCTTATTTCTCCAGCCTTGAGGCCATATAGTTTAGATTTATTTGAACTATCCCATTGATCAAGTTCATAATTAATCTTGGCAGAAGATGGAATGCATCGAAGATTAGTTTGAAAATCTTCCACTTGGTTTATCCTATCAGCAATTGCAGCTATACTGACACTTCTCATTTGTAATGACACTGGATTCTCAATGTAAAACCTAGAGCATGTGAAGTCCATCCTTGATATGTCATATTGGGATCTGTCCAAGGCTCCATTTTGAAAATATTTGCACAGATTGATTGTTTCTTCATAAAGATCCCCATGCAACTTTCTTGACACAAAAGAGGTATCTAATTCATCAATTAGATCATTGTTACTATAGCTAGAATCCTCATCCAATGTGCAATCCCAGTCCGATCCTACCAAATGTTCATCATTTGTGTGGCAATAATGGTTATCAACATGTTCCAACAATGGGCTCTGCATACAATTTATTTGAGATATCTGTGAGGGTTGTAAATTAAAAGATTCGAATGGTACTTTCCTATGTTTTCCAAAGAAAGACATTTCAGAACTATATGCATCCAAGCATTCTTTTACAGGGATATCGTTAGAGTGAAGATGCAATGTAACATCAAGTTTCTTTGAATCTAACTCTTTTCTAGTTTTATTGCTATCTCCATCAAATCATGAAGTTAAATTTGATGAGAAATCAGTTGTGCCAGATTTTGTTTCTCCTAATTCACCATCACTGCTTTGTGAACTGAATAAACTTATGCCTTTCTCAGGCACATCAAATTTTCTCATTAAAATTTTTTTATGTTCATGTGTTGAACATAAAAACTGTGAGTGGGTGTTTTCAGAAGTCAATATGGCATGAGCACTAAGGGGGTTAATTGAAGAAAATTTTAAAATAAATGCTTATGCTAGTGTTTCTGACTCCAGCATAGGAGGATATACAACTTTCATTGATTCAATAGCTCTATGGATGCAGTTCAAAATTATATGATCGATGGTTTTTGATGATCCTGATAGACAACACTGCAAACGAATTCCCAATCCAATAGAAGCAACATAAAGATCATCTGATGCATCCATAACTTCTCTAAGAAAAGAATCTTCACCCTCAAAGATCTGCATGGTGTAAATAAAATATTATGAATAGCTCAGGTATAAGTAGTGTTGTTTCATTTTTAGGAAAATTAAAATACATTACTTGACAAATCACGACCTCAAAATAGTTCGCATCAAAAATTCCAAAATGGCATACAATTGGTGGAATACAAAAGTACTATTAGTCAAATATACAGCTCATATTGGAGTGAACAACCTCATAAAAACAAGGTTCATAAGGGTTCAAAAGAAATTTAATTGAAGTGTTCTTATGATCCTAAACTTTCAAGAAAGAAATCAACAACATGAGTGATATAAGCAGAGCTAAGACACATACATCCTAAAAATAAAAAAGATGGACTCCTTCAAGAAAATGTAAAATTGTACTTAAAACTAGAAAACCAACTAGAACAATTTCACAGAATTTGTGGCCTTCCAATAGGGTTGCAATAACTAAATGTGTTTGACACATTTAGTTTTTGTTGTAGGTGGGGAAACCATTGCTAAGAAGTGGATTGAGATAACCAATTTGCTTGTATAGGTAGATTAACATTGCATCCAACCAAGTGATGGACTACTTATGCCATGTAATTCTGGTCTGGACACTGAGTAGTGTGTCTTTGCCAAAAGGAGGCTGAGAATATGGAATAGTATCTTAATGGTAAGTAACGAGAACCTCCAAAGGGCAGGGTCAGTAAGTCCAAATGGAAGGCGTTTGAACCAATGGTTTAGGCGATGGTGTATGGTTCATATCAAATTGGTTTGAGCTTGTGGTGTTTCTTGTTCTAGAATCGCTGCTTGTCTCATGAGAAGATATGTATCCCATCGAGAATCCCATTTCTTCAAAGAGATGAAGAGCCTCCATGCCATAGCCATGCTGGGCATAACCTGCAATCATGGCATTGCAAGTCACTGAATATTGTTTAGGCATTTTTTTAAACATGTGGCGTGCATGTTGACAAATGTTTAACAGGTAGCATATGCTTGTCATTGATGGCAAGTACAACAGTGAAGATGGCAAGATCAGAGTGTCCATCGATGGAAAAATAGGAACAACGTAAGCTCGGGAGGAATTAGCGCAGAGTCGAATGCAGTGCGTTTAATAGGTAGAACGATAAAATTAAGGGCATCCATATGTCTCCATCTGCGGGAGAAAGGAAGAAGGATAAAATCCCTTAGGGGTCTGAGCATGTGAGAAGCTCAGGAGAGACAACACTGAGTGTGCATGTGAAGACTCTGCAGAGGCGCAGAAGTCCAAGAATCCCTTGGGGATTCGGAAGTGAAAGATCAGGTGGAACAACGTCGAGGAGAACGTGTGCAACAAAGCTCAAGATACAGGAGTTCGTAGAGGAGAAGGAAGACAAAGGTCGAGGCCTTTGAGAACTTGTAATTCTCCCAAGGTTGGGAGGAAAGTGTGCAAATCTCAGTAGGGAGCACAGTCGTCGTTAGTTCGGCTGAAGAAGAAGACATGGACCGTTGATTTCTACGTCCAGGAGGAGCTCAGGAGAAGCCTATAAAAGGGAGAGATCGAGAGTCGTTGGATCTCATTCAGAAATCCCGTCAGTCGTCAGATCGGATAGGAGCTGCACAAGGTTTACCATCGGGAAAAACCAAGGTGAAATCCCGAAAGGAGGGTTGACTCATCGATGTTTCACATATCGAGAATCCCGTGAGATAATGCATTGCAACATTGAAAATCTTGAAACCCCGATGAGTGGTAAGACTGCGGTCACAGGGATAACGGTCATATGGGCCAGGAGCCTAGCTAGGAGAGCTAGTGCGTAAAGAGCGCGTCGGGATTCGAGGGATCACGAGTCCTGAGAACATACATGTTTCGACATTGGAAAGTCCAAAACCTCGATGAGGAGGTTTGGCTGCGGTCATATAGGGGGAGGTCATGTGGACCACGAGCTTAGCCGGAGGGATAATTGAAGTTAGAGGCTTCAAATCTGAGTGCAGGGTCTGACCACCGTTGGATCGAGGAAAACCTACACGATCTTTAAAAGTGAAAGGAGCAGAGGGATCAGAAATCCTGGAAGAAGGAGGACCGTCCATCTCAGGGGGTGATCTGGACTGTTGATCCAACTCCCTGTCGAAGTTTCAAGGATCACGTGTTGGAAATGTCAAAGAAACAATGCAACAGGAACCCCGATTTCTCGATATGAAAAATCCCGGCGTAATCTGAGCCATCAAATGAAGATCACATCTGAACCATCGATCCGACTCATGTCAGCAAACCACGTCAGCTAGGAACACATGGCATAACCAGGTAATGAAAAGTGTCAGACTGATTCAACATGCCAAGCACATGTAAGTCACGAATCAGGGTGACA
The DNA here is from genome assembly GCA_000966675.3 of Picea glauca. Taxonomy (NCBI): domain Eukaryota; kingdom Viridiplantae; phylum Streptophyta; class Pinopsida; order Pinales; family Pinaceae; genus Picea; species Picea glauca. Next base: position 81,029 of record JZKD02S0503187.1, on the reverse strand, counting down.
CGTGGCAGTTATTTAACACATGTGACATCGGTAGACATACACCTTATCGGAGTTTCGGGGATCGAGAGTTGGACATGTCAAAGTTTTTTAACATCAGGAATCTCGATTTCTCGATGAGTGAAATCCTGACTTAATTTGAACCGTCGGATCTAGATATAATTTGGACCGTTGATTCCAGTCCTTGTCAGAGTTTCGGGGATCGAGATTTGGACATGTCAAAGATTATTGACATCAAGAATCTCGATATCGCGATAGGTGAAATCGTGATGTAATCTGAACTGTCAGATCAAGTATTGATCGAAGGGCTACTAATGCACGACACAGTGAAACTACCAGAAACCATTGATGGCGTCTGCTAGAGAATTCGAAGAGACCCCTGTGTGATCGCCAGAGGAGATAAAGAGTCTCCAAGCTTCGTCCAAGTGAAGGAAGACTATTCTTAGAAGGGATTGACAGATGGATGAGCGTGGAAGCCTGTAACTAAAACAAAGAAGGTGATCTCGATTGTCACAGAGAAGACAAAGAGTCTCAACTGCCAGAGAGGCTGAGGAATCTCAACATAACATCCAGTGATGCTGACCGCGTGGGAAAACGGCCAGAGAAGCTGAAGAGTCACGATGATGATCAGATAGAGCACTCGAGAGGTGGAGGATAATGACGTGGAGTCATCATGCAGAGGAATTGTGAACATTGCATGCACAAGGTGCACAGAAGCTATAAATACACAGTACAGAGAAGAGATGGGGTTGTGGTTGTTGTTGGAGTTTGTTGTGGTTGTTGTTGGTGAAGGTGATTCATGGGTGAAGAAGGAGTGGAGTGCAGTAGCTAAATAGAACATAAGAGAAACTGTGCAATGATTGGACATGGCACACAGAGCACAAAAAGTGGAAGAACAAACAGCGCAAGTGATGTGTGCAGAAAGACAATGAGGCAGACAGAGCAATGAAATGCAGTAGAACAGTGATGAGTCTAGTAAGCCATTGTTGAACATCATATCACTGTAATAAGTTTCAGTAGCAAAGATTTATATTTCTGGGTGGGTGGGAGGAGCTAGGGAGGACTGGTGTCCTCAAAGGTTCA
>JZKD02S0503187.1:33929-49821 GCA_000966675.3 Picea glauca | reverse complement strand
CACAAATCTCTAAATAAAAACTATATTTTGTCATACAAAAGAAAATACTTTATTATATTTATAGTAAATATTTTCAAATAATTTTAATATAACATATTGATGATGATGATGATGATGATGATGAACATCCACTAAGATCGAATTGGTCTATCAAATATTAAGAGGGTAATGTTCAAAAAGCATTAGGAGAAGCTTTCCAAGATCACCATAGTTTTGTTGAGTTAAGAGGTGTCGGTTGTGTGAAAAATATTTTGAAAATGAGATCTAACCTGGGGGGTATAGGTTGGACAATCTAAGAGAAAATGTTTTTCATATTCAACCTTATTAGTGTTACAAAGGTGACATGCTCTTTAATGCCATGGCGTTTTAGGAATTGACCAACGTCCAGTTTCACTATGGAGCTCGAAAGAATTTGTTCTTATCTTAGCAATGCTTATTTTTTTCTTTACATTTTTCAAAATAGATATATAATTTTGATCTTTTAGATTATGGTTTATTACGTCCATATAATACCTTAATTTCATTTTTTCCTCTAAGTCTTTATCACACCACATTTTCTCCTTAAATTTTGATTTGGTAATATTTTTAATAGTATCTTTATTCTCAAAAATGGTGTCTTCCATGATTTCCCAATAGTTTAGCCAAGACCTCACATCTTTATGCCATCCTCACTTGAGTAGATGGTGGTTACGACTTTTTGAATCAATTTTAGGAAGCCTTTTGTCTTCCATATTATTTAACTTGTTTTTATACATTTGGTATCTAGTCATAGCTGTGCTCTCAATAGGGGAGAGACTTTTTTCTAAGAGGAGGATGGGATAGGGCCTATTTCCTTTAATTTTGAGATGATAGATTATAAAATTCTCTTATATTTTCTCTATATTTCTCTAGGATTCACCAAGAATAGTACAACCCCAAACTTTACATGTATAAAAAATAACAATTATAACAAGAGTCTCAAAGAAATTTAACAATTATATAATTAAAGAAAACTAAAAAACTCCACTTTAATGTAACATATTACAATTTATCAATTACATAATTAAAAAAAATTACTAAAAGACCCATAACACAAACAACTAGAAAAAATGAAACATTTTTAATTCATAATTACCATGTTAATTTTGTATACGTGTTCATAATTACCATGTTAATTTTTGTATACTTGTTGAATGAAATCTTTAAAATCTTTAAAAGACATCCAAGATCTTTTTCACTTATTTATTTAATAATTTATTAAAATTCTATGGTGCCGTGTTCTTTTATGGATGCGTTTCTTATAGTTTTTATTTTTCATTAAGAACATTGTAATATAAATCTATATTTTAGATCTTATTTTTCACGGAATTAATTTTTTGGGTAGAATTGTCACTATAACCTTTAATTTTTATACAGAAAATTTGTAAACACCTATCACTACGTCAGTCTTAACAACTAAAGTTACTTTTCACAAGTATTATCTTTTTATTTATTATTATGAACTAGTTTTTGGTAGCAAAATTTTTAACAATAAAATTATATTTTTTATTTATCTATTTTTTTAATTAATAAAATTATGCTTTTTATTCATTATTTTTTTTAAATTGAAATTCAAAATTTAAAAAAAAGATTTTCATAATCCAAGTTTTCATTTAGCAAATTTCCTATTTAATTTGTAGATGAGCACAAACTCCTCAATATACTTAGCTAATGCCAAGAAAAAGTGGTAGTAAGTAAGGAAATATAGGTAGCGTTAGAAAGTATATAGATATATTCAACTACAATATAATATAGAATGAATAAGGAATAGGATAAACAAAATGGATAATTGCCAAGAAAAAGTGGTGGTAAGTATGGAAATACAGGTAGCACTAGAAAGTACACAGATATATTCAACTACAATACAATATAGAATGAAGAAGGAATGGATTTTGTAGTTCTTGGTAAGATAAACAAAATGGATAATTGCCAAGAAAAAGTGGTGGTAAGTATGGAAATACATGTAGCACTAGAAAGTATACAAATATATTCAACTACAATACAATATAGAATGAAGAAGGAATGGATTTTGCAGTTCTTGGTAGGATAAACAAAATGGATAATTTCCAAGAAAAAGTGGTGGTAAGTATAGAAATATGGGTAGCACTAGAAAGTATACACAATATAGAATGAATAAGTGTTGACTCGAAAATTATGTCAAGGTCATTAGAGTCAACAATGCTAAAAAAACATTTCATTGCAAAGAATACACTACTAGGAAATAATCATAACTTCAATATTTAGATATATACTGAAAAGAGAACAATTGATTTTTTATTTCATGAGCATATGAATTTATGCTCATCATCCAGAGTTGGACATTATAGTAGAGTTGCGTTGATGCTCAAATTAACACCTAAGGAAAGTCCCACTCTATGAGGGGAGTAGGGGGAGTAGGGGCAATCGAACAAGCAAGATGTCCATTATCATTTTAACAATTTTGTTTTTACTCTTCTAGGATAATATTTCTAATGTAAGAAGATATTTCTTATGTTGTCAAACTAGGTCTTATCATTGTATAGGATTAGGTGAGGATAAATATTTATCTTGTCTAGGATTGACTTCTCTAAAGTAATGACATAGTAAAATCAAGAGAAGATAACACTCAATAAATGCTTGGAAGGCGAGAACTTGCACTCAATGTATCAACACATTGTTAGGAAGCGGAAGCATAAACGTAACAAGATTCTAATAGCAAAGAAAATAAAACCAAGATTAAATCGAGAACAACAATTGCACAATTAACACGGTGATTTATGTGGAAACCCAATAGGGGAAAAAACCATGGGGAAATGATAATCAATATTCTTATTATTCAAGGGAGAATTACAATAGCTAACACAGGCATACAACCATCCTCTCCTCTCTATGCACACACCACACTCCACAGTATTGCATCTTGCTGACACATCACACATTCACCTCTATGGGTATGTTCGTATATATAACATCTATCACATAGTTACATGAACTGATAATAAATAGATCACATAGTTACACAACCTGTTCACTAAAGAGTGCATGCATGCACGATCTAAATGTGCATGCGACTGCATGGGAAATTGGTTGGCACGTTTTCAACAATCTCCACCTTGACAACAATTTACATGATATATCATGCCTGAATTAATTCATGATATTTTCTGCAAGGAAAGAGAATCCAAATACCATCATAGCTCCACAACTTCTCTAACAATATTGTTACGTGAATATGTCTGCATAATTCGCTCCAGTATGGACCATTTATCCTCGATCAATAACTTGTCTAATAAACTGATGCACTTTTCCATTTTCATATGTTGGACGTTTAGTCAAATTCACAACACTTTGACCACCACATAACACCACATCTTGTACTTGTCCAAACTTACCCAATAGATCATTGCATTCTTGCAAGACATAACCTGAGGTAGGTCTCCTCTTGTCCAAATCTCATGAATCATAACCACAGACTAAATCGGTGCAACCATTGTAGGTGATACTTGTGCTTCTCTGTTTGAAGCACCATTTCCATGCTCTTCACCTAGTTTTTCCATGTGTCTACAGACGAAACCAACTTCATGTGAAATGTTGACCATTTCTCGTCACAATCATCAAACTTCCTACTAGCATATAATACTTGAGACATATAACCCTTTTCTTCTTCATTAGTTAGGACATAAACCTGAAGAAAACTTACAATGGAAATCCAAAGGGATTTTACCAGTTTCACATTATTCATACGGAATTTTCTGAATATCTTGACCACATACTTCTGTTGTGATAACCAAGCTTACCATATTTCCTGTCTCTATGTATTTCGATGCCAAGATTTAATTTTTTTCTCCTAGATCCTTCATATAAAACATCCTAACAACTGAGCCAACCTATTGATCTCAAACATGCTTGTTCTTGCTACAAGTGTCAAGCATAACATTTAATGCCAAGATAATAAATATACCATAACCACAATGCAAAATTTTTCTCAGCATGAAGGAATCAAACATGTTGTACCATTTTCCTTGCATGCTCGAGGCCATACAATGATTCTTGAGTTTGCAAACAAATCTTTTGTTTCAATTTTGAACTAATTTTTATGGTTGTTCCATGTACATCCCCTTATCCAAAAAACTCCACGTAAAGTAGTTTTAACATCTAGCTGTACTAACTCAAGATCAAGTAACACAACTAGTGCTAACACAACATCGATATAAACAAGTTTTTAACAAACCATATACAAAGTAGATAAGGCGTCTTTGATTTTACTAATCCATTTTTAGTGAAGCATGCTAAAGTTGAAGTGATTTCTTACCCTTTTTAGGTCCAATAGACCAATTGGTCTTGGACGTTAATCATCATCATCATCCTAATAAAATATACAATTTTAATATATTTTGATTAATTTATAAAAAATAAATTAAAACATAAAATGCATATTAAATGTAATGATAAAATGTGTAGTTCTGAATTGTTACTATTTATTTATCGAGATTAATTTAGGTTTATCATACCTCAAAAAAAATGCTAAAGAATTAATTGTTTTGCTATAAAAGTTTATTTCCATGTTCTAAAAGTTTAGAGGGAAACTTTGTTGAATCTTTATATTTTTGTTGAGCTAATATATTAGAAATATCAATATTGTTACAAATAAGCACTTTTCACCTTCCACTTTTTTAAGATTACAAATATGACTAATTCACTCATTCATAAATTTTTTTAGGAATTGTCCAATTTAATGTTACAAATATGACCAATTTAATTCATTTCTAAATTGTTTAGGAGTTGTACAATTGTTACATTGTGTAGTTTGTGAAAATTCATTATTATTTTAATAATGTTGATTTTTTTCTTTACTTTAAATATAAAAGAAAGATAGTTTTGCTCTTCATCATAGGATTGATAACCTTTATATAATATTTTAAAGAAAGATACTTTTAATTTTCATGATAAGATTAATGAGCTCTTTATAATATCTTAATTTTTTCTTATTCTTTAAATCTGTAGATATGAGGATAACTGCATTGTCTATTTTTAAATTATTTAACTAAGACTTAATCATCTACATAAATAAATAGGTTCATCACTATTTTAGATAACAATATTTTTATGTCAACCTATTTTCAATAATAAACAACTTTATTAAAATTTGCAAATTTAATTTTTAAAATTTCTTATTAATTTATATTTTTATATAATTTCTTATAAATTTTTAACATAAATTTAATAAATTGAAATACATATTAAATGTAATGCTAATTTTTTTTTAATAATAATAATAATAAAATTAATTTTATATTTTATGATGGTGATAATGTTACATTTCTTAAATCAACACTAATATATCCATAAAATCATTTATATGTATATTCTCCTTAATCACTTACTTATCTGCATGAAACAAGTTAAACTTAAAATTTATGTAATGGTTTACTTCACTTGACCCCAGTCCATAGCCATAAGCAAGTATATTGTATTTAGGGTGTGTTTCTCCAAAACCTCTATTGTACTTTATTCATACATTTACATGCAAAAAAAAAAAATTCATTCAAAATCGAACAAGCAGCTATTAGAGCCAGAACAAACATGGTGCAGAGTCTGTTGAGGAGTGGCGAAAGCAATAAGCGACAATGTGGAATGTTCATAGAGTGTTCACATAGTTGAGTGAAACCTGCCATGTTTTTCTTCCTCAACGACAACATTGGGTCCTCAACATTGTTTCCGGGCATTATTTAATCTCAGTTTTTTGTTCTTATCTCAGTGTGGAGAAATAGGGATCAAATTGTCTTATCATCAACAAAAAAATCATTTGTCTCACATAGTTGTTATGTAGCATTTTTATTATGTTCATAGAGTGTTCACATAGTTGTTATGTAGCATTTTTATCATGTTCAGAGAGTGTTGTTGTAATTTATTTTATTTGAAATAGAGTTTGGGTTGTAGTGTTTGAATAATTACTAGTGAATTTTATCAAAAAGAGTGTTGCTCAGAGAAAAATTTAAAAAAAGAAGAAGAGTAATTTGGGAATTTCTTAAATGGGTTGGGTGTGATTTGTAATAGTTATTTGAATCTATATCAAAGAGAGTGTTGTGCATAGAAATATTAAAAAAAAAGAATAATTTGGGAATTTCTTAAAAGGGTTGGGTGTGATTTTTAATAGTTATTTGAATCTATTTTTGCTTATATTTATCACTTGGTATCATAGCAGGTTGATTAAAACATTTTTATTTTATTTGGAGAAGGAGAAATGACCCCAAATTCAAACGCAGTACAATATCATATTCCTCCTTTGGGTTGGGAAAACTATGAGTATTGGTGTGTGAAGAGAAGATCAAAACTTTGATTATCTTACAATATTTATGGATGCTTATTTCTATATGATACACAAATCCAGGTGATAAGGATTCTTATAATCAGTTGATCAAAAGACAGAGATCAAGGAGAACAAAAAAAATGATGCCAAAGATTTGTTCATCATTCAAACTCGATTTGGCATCACAATATTTTCAAATATTGTAGAGTCCGGTATGTCTCATGATGCTTGGGAGACCTTGGAGAAGGAATACAAGGGATTTGTAAAGGTAAAAGTTGTCAAACTCCAAATGCTAAGAAGATATTTTTAATATCTTACTATGAAAATAAATGAAAGTGTTGAATCTTTTATTACTAGAATTCAAGATATTGTGAATATTAATCATGCTCATGGTGAATTTGGATTGTTGAAAAAGTTATCCTGTCACTATCGCTATCCAGGAGTGATAGGATTCATCACAGCTAAACCTTGTTGATATTTTTGGAAACCTTCAAGTACATGAAGACATGTTAAAAAAGAAAGAGGAACCTTTATATCACGCATTCCAAAGAAAGTTGAAGGTTGACGAAAAAAGAAACAATATTCTACTCTCATGAATGATGCTTCTTCTTTTTCTTCATCATCATGTACAGGGGGTAGAGACCATGGAAGAGCTAGAGGAAGAGGAGGTCATGGTAGAGGAAGAAGCAACAAACCTGAGAGAGGTTACTTTGATTGCAGCTATTGTAATAAACATGGTCACCTTGAAAGTTGTTCTTTTAAGAAAAAAATAGACATCTCTCAAGAAAATTTTAATAAAGATGAAGATGAGGACTCTCAAACTTTGTTTCTCGCATGTAACATTTTTTATGCCAAAGATTATTTTGTATGGTATTTAGATAGTGGGTGCTCAAATCACATGACTGGAAATAAAACTTTGTTTGTAAAGTTAGATGAGAATGTGAAGGGGAAAGTAAATTGTGTCAATGATAATGAGGAAGAAGTAATGGGAAAAGGTACCCTTTCCATAAAAGTCAAGAATTGAAGTATTATGTATATACATGATACTTTGTTTGTTCCTAGTTTAAAGATTAAATTGATTAGCATAGGGTAGATAAATTCTAAAAACTAGAAGATTGTTTTTAAAGGATTTTTTTTTTAAGATTTTTTAACAAAAATGGCATTTTCGTAAAAGTTCCTATGATATATATTAGGATGTTTTTATTATGTATGGAATAAAATTTATCTTGCTGGAAGACGTTAGTTTATGAGCCTTTGTTATGGCACATAAGGTTTGGACACCTTAATTTTGGATCTCTTTATTTCATGCAAAACAATAGCTTGGTAAGAGGCTTTCCTTCATTCATAGAGCCATATAATAAGATATGTGAAGGTTGTGCAATAGGGAAGCAAAAAAGAGATAGCTTTCCACTCATCATTTTAGAGAACATGAGCCTTTGGCCTTAGTACATGTAGATATTTGTGGCCCCATGTAGACTTTATCTCTTAGAAAGAGTATGTATTTTCTTCTGTTTCTACATGATTTTTCAAGGATGTCTTCAATATATTTATTAAGTGAGAAGTCTCAAGATTTTAGTTGTTTTCCAAACTTTAAGGTAATTGTTGAGAAGGAATCCAAATACTATTTGAAAGTATTGAGAACTGGTCGAGGTGAATAATTCACCTCCAATGAATTCAAATAATTTTGCATCTTACATGGCATCAAGAAGGAGTTAACTATTGCATATGATCCTCAACAAAATGGAGGAGCGAAGAGAAAAAGAAGAGCGATTGTAAAGATGGCCAGATTTATGTTGAAATAAATGTGTTTGTCAAACATGTATTGGGAAGATGCAATCCATACACATACATGTATCCTCAATAGAAGTCATGCAAGGATGGTAAAAAATTCTACTCCTTATGAGTCTTGGTTTTGTAAAAAACCAACTATTTCTCATCTGCAATTTTTTAGGTCTAGATGCTTTATTAACATTCCTGCACAACAAAGAGAAAAATTACCCTTTCCATAAAAGTCAAGATTGGAAGTTTTATGTATATATATAATACTTTGTTTGTTCCAATTTTAAATCATAATTTGATTAGCATAGGGAAGCTAAATTCTAAAAACTACAAGATTGTTTTTTAAGGAAAGTTTTGTAAGATTTTTGACAAAAATGGCCTTGTCTCTAAAGTTCCTATGATATATAATAGGATGTTTTTATTATGTGTGGAATAAAATTTATCTTGTTGGAAGGCCTCAGTTTATGAGCCTTGGTTATGGCATATGAGGTTTGGATACCTTAATTTTGGATCTCTTTATTTCATGCCAAATAATAGCTTGGTAAGAGGCTTTCCTTCATTCATAGAGCTAGATAATAAGATATGTGAAGGTTGTGCAATAGGGAAGCAACAAAAAGATAGATTTCCACTCATCATTTTAGAGCACGTGAACCTTTGGCATTAGTACATGTAGATATTTGTGGCCTCGTGTAGACTTTATCTCTTGGAAATAATATGTATTTTATTCTCTTTGTACATGATCTTTCAAGGATGTCTTCGGTATATATCTTAAGTGATAAGTCTCAAGATTTTAGTTGCTTTCCAAAATTTAAAGTACTTGTTGAGAAGGAATCCAGATACTATTTGAAAGTATTGAGAGTTGATCGAAGTGAAGAAATCACCTCCAATGAATTCAAAGAATTTTTCATCTTACATGGAATCAAGAAGGAGTTAACTATTGCATATACTCTTCAACAAAATGGAGTAGAGGAGAGAAAAATTAGAACAATTGTAGAGATGACCATATTTATGTTGAAATAAATGTGTTTTTCAAACATGTATTGAGAAGATGTAGTTGATATACCTACATGTATCCTCAATAGAAGTGATACAAAGATGGTAAAAAAATTTACTCCTTATGAAGCCTGGTTTTGTAAAAAACCAACTATTTCTCATCTGGAAATTTTTGGGTCTACATGCTTTGTTAAAATTCCTGCACAACAAAGACAAAAATTAGATGGAAAATTAGTGAAATGTATATTCATTGGATATCAAAAATAAAATAAAAAAATAATAAGGCTTATAGTTATTATGATCCACTTACTAATAAGATTTATTTTATTAGAGATGTGATCTTTGATGAAGGAGAAGATAAAGTGATTACTCCACATATTGAAAATTTATTTTTTGATAACAATGATCAATCTTTCCATCCCTCTACTGTAAGAAATGTAGGTTCACCTTCAAGAAGTTCTCCATAAATAACATCTTCTATGATATAAATATCTCATGTTGATACACAAGCAACACCTCCATCTAGTTCTCCTAGAAAACCAAGTTTCAAAGAGAGATATGAGACATCTAGGTATGTTGGTGATAATTTTTGTTTTTTTCCTTTATTCCATGTTGAAGATTTTAATTTTAAAGAAACTTGCATTGATGAGCCATGGGTGAAAGCCATGGAGGATGAGATGTAAAATATTGGAAAAAAATGATACATGGTAGTTAGTTGATCTTCTTGATGGAAAATCCACTACTGGAGTAAAGTGGGTTTATAAGCTAAAATTTAATATGGATGGAAGTATTTCAAAGTAATAACCACATTTAGTTGCAAAATGATAAGTGCAACAAGAAGACATTGAATACGAGGAAACATTTTCTCCTATATAAAAACTTTAAAATGTAAGAAATTTTCTTTCCCTTGCATCTCAGTTAAAGTTAACAATTTATCAGATGGATGTTAAATCTGCTTTCTTAAATATATATTTGAAGGAAGATGTTTATGTTGAAAAAACTCAAGGTTTCATTGCTAAAGGTAAATGAGATAAGTTTTATAAGATTAAAAAGGCTCTTATGGTCTTAAAAAAGCCCCTAGAGATTGGTACTCTAGAATTGAAAACTATCTACATGTTCATGGCTTCGATAAATGTCATTCTGAGAAGTCCCTATCCAAAAAAGCCATAGGATCACATTTCATCATTGTTTGCTAATATGTAGATGAATTAATATTTATGAGCACCTCATTATCACTTGTGAAGGAGTTCAAAGAGGCAATGAAATCTGAATTTGAGGTGTCTGATTTAGGAGAAATGCAATGTTTTTTGTGTATGCAAATCAAACAAACAGTTTCAAGTATATCCATTGGTCAATCAAAATATGTTGAAGACTCGTTGAAGGGGTTTAACATGCAAGGTTGTAAACCTATGAGAACTCCCATAGTTTTTGGGAGTAAATTTATGAAGGAAGATGAAAATCCACTTTGTAATGCCACTTTTTATAGATCTTTGATTGGAAGTCTTATGCATATGACAACCACTATACTAGACATTATTTTCTTTATGAGTCTGTTTGCTAGGTTCACGCATTAATCTCATGAGTCTCATTGGTGGGAAGACAAAAGAATTCTCATATATGTAAGTGGTAACAATGCTTTTGGATTTTTTTATAATGCTATCAATGATTCTAATGTTGTAGTATACACTAATGCAGTTTGGGAAGGTAGCTTGGATGATCAAAAGAGTACTTATAGATACGATTTTCTCTTTAGAGGAAAATTTGTTTCTTGGAGAAACAAAAAGAAACCCATTGTTTCTCTATATACAACTAAAGTAGAGTATATTGTAGCATCATAAACAAGTACACAAGCTATCTGAATCAGGGATAATTTTAAGGATGGAAATTTATATTAAAATGTATGAACTTGGGATAATATTACTATTCCTTAATATGCAAAATGTAAAATGTTTGGCTATAGTTTTATAAAAATATTTAAATTTCTAAGGATTTTATCTAGTTTGTATAAAATTTGGCGATTTTTAAAGTAAAATAATTTTATTCTATGGAATTTGGACGAATCATTTTAGAAAAAATGGAAATTGTTGAATCTTCTTTTGGAAAAAACCATGGAAAATTAGCCCATTTGCGAAATTTAGTCCCTAAAATCATCTATGATCACGATGGAAATATTGTTTAAAGACTTGGGAATGAAAGTCAATAAGCCCATCAAAGTCTATTGTGACAATCAAAGCATAATCTCCATGTCAAAGAATCTTGTATTCAATTTCAGGAGAAAACATATCGGTATTTGACATCATTTCATTCGAGATCTTGTATAACAACAATTTATCTCTTTCGAATTTTGTCGATCTAAATATCAATTCCCAGACATTTTTACTAAGGCTCTTCCAAATCATAAATTAGAAAATCTTAGATTGTTGTTGGGAATTAAATAACATGACATCAAGGGGGAGATTGAAATAATCGATCCCTATTTGTTAGGAAGTTGACGGGAATATGAATGGTTGTTGAACTCCAGAGGTAAAGTTAAAATTGCCAAGTGTTTGAGTGAAACATGCCACATTTTTCTTCCTCAACGAAAACATTGGGTCCTCAACATTTTTGTCAGGTGTTGTTTAATCTTAATTTTTTGTTCTTATCTTAGTGTAGAAAAATAGGGATCGAACGCTTTTCTCATCAACAAATATTTCATTTCCCTCACTATGGCGTTTTTATTATGTTCAAAAAGTGCTATTGTAATTTATTTTATTTGAAACAGAGTTTGGGTTGTAGTGTTTGAATAATTAGTAGAGAATTTTCTCTCACATATTATCTTGCAATTTCTTCCATCTTCATAAATCTACAACTTATTGTCTTAGTTATATCTCAATAGATAAATTTTATTAGTTGTATTTTAAAAAAAATGAATATTTACAAAAAAGATTTGCGTTCATCTCTTCTGTGCAATTTTTGGGAATTTGTTAACTAGACATGATCTGAGTTTGTCGAGTGTGATTTTTAACAATCATTTAAATCATTTTTTTTCTAAAATTTCTCAAACCTATGGAATCTCGTAATAATGTAAATTGATTTGATTGGATGTCCAAATGAATATGATTCACTAGACTCATCACACATTCAAGGAAAATCTGAAATAAACAATTAAGTCTATGTCAATTTCATGTGAGATATTATGGACCACTAATTAATAATATTCTTGACATAATTCTACCCCTAGGTTATTATTAGAAAGGTGGAGTTGGACAAGTGTAGACAACAATTTTTCTATTTCCTATGGAACGTTGTCGAGGATAAGCCTACTAAGTTCCAACTTGTGAGAATTTTTTTTATTAGAATATTGATGCAAAAACACTCTAATTTTCTTCTCGGCCTCTTGAATCTTGGATGTTTGGTTATCCAAAAGTCGTAGGAATACTTTGTAGGGAAGTTTTTCCTTTGCAACATCTTTCTTAGCCCGAGTCTCCATATCTTTCTGCAGCGGCATCAATATGAGTAGTGAAAGACATTTCAAACATTGCACATACTAAGTTATTCACAAAATGAGTAGGAATTACCCTTGCAGACTCCCATTAAACCTCATCCATGTCCGACGGACATGAAAGAGCGGTGATGGAATTCAATTTTGTCATAACTCTGACTTGATGTAGGCCAGAGCTTGGTGAGACTGCTTTAGGAGAGAATGATATGGTCGGGTACTAAGTCCTTCGACACCTATAAAAGGCATGTCGGTAACGGCAATCATCTTAAGAATAAGTCAATTATCAATATCTTCGAGCAGATTTTGGCGAAATATGAAGTGCAAACACCGATTTTCAGGCAATGTTGAAACGATTTTGTTGGAGATATTAACTCCAACTTGTCTTGTTGTCTTGTGTTTAATGTGGGATTGTATTTTTTAGGAGTTTATTAGATCTAGTTGGTTGTGAGAGATCTTCTCCAACTATTAGATACTATTATTAGTTTTTGGTTGAGATGTTTCGTCATGAATTTTAAGTGTAGTTGAGAGAAAGATTCATGTATAAATATGTGTGCTTGATTTAATGAAAAAAAAATTATTGTGTGTGTGAAGAAAATGTCTACTCTCCCATTTTTCTAAGTTGGTATTAGAGCTTGTAAATCCTTGACTCTCTCACGAGAGGGGTTGTGATCATGGAAATTCTTCAATTTTAAACATTTGTATATATTTAGGAGAGTAGAGTGTGTTGAGTTGTCTAAGTGTTGTATTTCTTTTGTGTTTGTTTTGTGAGGGAATCGTTGTCCTTATTTGATTGGTATTGTTTCGTGTACCCTGCAAAGTTTTTGAGATATTGTTGCATGATCATCAACATCAGCGTTGTCAAGGGAATTTCCCTTTTGTCATGGAGAATAGTCGTCGGAGCTGCCTACACATAGTTGGAGGACTATAGTAGAGATACCAGCACAAAACTTCTGATTGGAAACAATATCAAAAAATAGGAGGAGAGTTCAATTCATCCCTGCTTGGCCTTGCTAACAACAATTTCCCATTTTCCAAGCTATTGGTGGGAACTTTGGGGTACTTGGACATTGAACATTATTGCCTACGTTACCCAAGTAAGCATGAGCCACATGCATAGGAGGAGGTTGAAGGTTGAGAATTGTGAAGAATCCCTAGATTCGATCTCGAGCCACTGACACGTATGATTCAAAGGAGTCTATAGAGCCTATACATAGGAGAGATGGAATTGTGGTCACCCATGTACTCAAGAAGGTTCTATAGTTTGATGGTGATTGTATTCCTCATGGTCATAGATCCACAGAGAGCGAGTATAGATCTCTCCACAAATGGAGGTGCAACATCATTTTTTTTGTTGTTTTTTGTTTCTCAAATCTGTCTACATCCTCTCTCCAATCCATGAGTCTCTTATGTTTCTTGGTGATTGAGGTGTCAAAAGAACATTGTGCAGCCTTCTGGTGAAGAAAGAGAGAAACTAGATTGAGATTGTAGAGATTTTGTAACATGGCCAAAGAGCTTGTGTTTCTTGGTGAATGTGGTGCCACAAGAACATTGTCATTAGGTTGCGTCTACACTTTGTGATGATGAATGCATAGATCATGTTGTCATATTGACTTCTTGATACATTCAATATCTAGACTCCTTTCCTTGATAACTGGTGAATACAACGAGTTATGTATTTCGGCAGATGGAAGTATGATAGAATGGTTAGTAGTCCAGTCATTACAAATACAAAATTGATGATCTAAAGCAATTGTATTTTCAATGGATCAAGTGATAGCTCAGAATGACAGTTGTGTGATGGAGCTTAGTCTCTGATATTTCAAAAGCGAATAAAGATGTTGATGAATACTTTACCAAACATAGATGACAAACATTACAGATCAAGACAAGTACTTGTTCAAGGAGAGTGTTGGAGATAGTAACTCCTAATTATCTTGTGTTTAATGTGGGATTCTATTATTTAGGAGTTTATTAAATCTAGTTAGTTGTAAGATATATTTTCCCCTATTAAATCCTAATATTACTTTGTGGTTGAGATATTCCTTTATGAATTTATTATATAATTGACAGCATGCTTCATATACACATATGTATACCTAATTTAATAAAAAACAATTTTATTGTGAGTGAAGAAAATGTCTACTCTCCCATTTTCTATTTATCCATGCCTGATCGCAAGGACTATGCTAACTATGTGATAAGGCCAGTGACGCTTCCAAGAATCGGATAGTACGGAGAGTTATTGAATAAAACTTGTTGGACACGATAAGAATTTGGGTTTTCAAAAGTCGTGTGTTAAAATGATGACGATAATGTGAATTGATATATAATATTTTTTATTTGTGAGATAAATGATACTTATAAAATATAAGTTTTTTATGTTTTTAATAATTAGAATCATTCAACTGATATATAAATATTTTAAAAATAATATACATTGAATATTTTTATTTCCCGTTCGTACACAATTTATTTTTATTATTAAAAAAAAAAGCAAATAAACATAGTTAAAATAGGTTTATATAAATATTTACAAAATAATATAAAATAAATCTATATAAATATTTAAAAATATATATATTCGAAAATTCTATTTCCCGTCCCTAAAAAAGCTTGCTTTTACGGTCCACGAAATAAAACAAATAAATACAGTTAAAATAACCATACTAGATTATGTTTTCTGTATCACAAGAAGGCGACCAAATAATCCTTGGCGCACATATAAAAATAAATTATTCATAGTTACCATTAACATTAACATGTATGCTCGTTAAAGATTTGCAAGATCTTTTTCGCTTATTTATTTAACTATTTATTAAAGTTACGTATGGCCATATTCTTTTATGAAGTTGTTTATTAAATATTTTATAACATATGATATGATGATGACCATATTTTTTTTTAATGAAGTTGTTTATTAAATTTTTTATAACATTTGATATGAGAACACCGTAAAATAAATTAAATTTTAACTTTAAGTTTTTAATTTTTAATTTTTTTTATTTTCATTCGTAATTTTTTTTAACTGTTTGTTAATTTTAATAGTAAATTGTTTTTGCTTAATTATGGTTTTAACTTTTAATATTGCACATAATGTTATTATAGAATTGGGTTTTGTATATAGCAAATTTTTGGTTTTCTTTAAATCATTTATGTAGTGTTGTTTATATGGTTTACAATAATACATATTTCACTAAGGTATAGATTAGCACAGCAACAAAATAGCTGCTGGTGAAGGTCAAAAGGCTGCGAAGATGAAATGAATCTTTAAAAGAATATATTAAATTTTATTATCTATTAACAAATAAATTGTTGGGCTTCATTTATCTCGT
>JZKD02S0503187.1:18414-29466 GCA_000966675.3 Picea glauca | reverse complement strand
TCTTTACTAAGTTGACTTCCCGCTTTTTCCCTTAAGTTCCCCTTTTTCCTTTTTATGTTACCTCCTTTCCCTAGTTTCCTATTTTTTTTATTTTCCCTCTTTCCCCTTTTACTTATAACTCAAAAAGGCAGGTGTGGAATTTAACCCCTTTTCCCTTTTATCATTAATTTAGTATCTTTTTAAATTATCAAAAAATAAAATAATTAATTCCCTCTTTACATTTTATATCCATAGATTTTATTTCTTATGAATAATTTAATTTCTTACTCCCTTCATGTTTCAAAATTTTATGAAGATTATAATTATTATTTAAGTCGTTTTTATTTTAAATTTTATTTTATCTATCTATTTATTTATTATTATTTTTTTTGGTAGAAATTTTTTTTACCCCTAGCGAAATTTTAGACTTAGAACATAGATTTTGTACTAGGCGACATTTAATTAGGGAAATTGTTTTAAAATTTCTTAACCTGTTGTTTGTCTTAGGTCCATCTAGGTTCATCCCTCTATCATCCTCAATGTGACGTGCCTTTCAGGAGGCACTAGGTGCTCCAAGGGTTCCACTCGCCTCATCTGTTCCTTTACACGACGTGCCCTTTAGGACGCACTACATGCTCCAAGGGTGCCACTCACCTCTTGACTGATTGGTAGGCATCAATAACCCTTGGAGTCAACACTCCACCAGGTGAACTTGTGGGAGACTAAGGGCTTCTAAGGAATAATACCCCCGCCTTATTGCGCGCCTCTTAGAATCATCGTGAGTGACTATCGCAGTCTGCCCTCATGGCATCGTGGGTCCTCTAGAACTAGGTAATCTCTAACCTATTTTTCGAGCCACAACGGGAGTGCTAGTAGGCTATGGCAGGGATATTGTCCACACCTCTCCCTCACATATCTGGTAGTCGTGTGCGACCCCTTTACTCCATATGTGAGTCCAGTCAGCAAGCTATCATGAGCCTGCATCATCAACAAATCATGTTAGAACATATCCACATCATATCATCTAATCAGATGCACTAATATCACAGTAAAACAATCAAACCCCAATGGCACACTCCCTGACTCGATCCAGAGTCCAAGGGGTTCCATCGATGACTCAGCATCCTCGAGGTCTGGAACCCTGGACACTCAGTAAAACTGAGTCAATAGCACTTGTCTATGTCAATGTAGTAAAACAACATATCATGAACCCATAACGCCTCATAATTAAAATCAAGATTTTTAATAGCATAATAATCCGGATCACTTGCGAGCAAGTGTCCTCAAAGAATAATTTCGCTCAATGCGCTAGAGTCGTATGTTACATACACCCCCTCTTGGTCTAAACTTCGTCTCGAAGTTTCACAGTATAAATGCCGAAGTAAAATGTATCACAGTATCATATGTCTATCTATCAAACAAAAAAGGAAACTGTTGGCGCATATCATATGCATCCTCCCAGGTCGCTGAGTGCGGACTATAATTGTCCCACTGGACCTTGACCTAATCTATTGTTCGATGTCATACCTATCGAACACAATGATCCAAGATGTGGACCGGCTCAACCGTGAGCACCCCGTCGTCTGATACCTGCAAGGAACTCATGTCAATAACATGTGTAGGATCACTAATATAATGTCTCAAAACAGATACATGAAAAACATCATGCATACGCCTCAAGGAATCAGGAAAGGATAGTTGATAGGCCATGGGCCCCTTTCTCTCCACAATCTCGAAGGGTCCCATGAACCTAGGAGAGAGTTTATCTCCCTTCCCAAACTTGATCAAACTCTTATGCAGTTTAACCCGCAAGAAGACTCGATCGCCGACCTCGTAACAACGGTCGACACGACGTGCATCGACATAACTCTTTTGTCGATCCTGCACTTATTTAATCCTTTGTCTTATTGTTTTCATTTGCTCTTCCATTTCTTGGATCGCTTCTAGTCCCACCAAGAGCCTATCCTCAAGTCGATCCCAACTCAAAGGAATCCGACATGGTTGCTCATAAAGGAATTCGAAAGGCGCCATCTTAATGGTGCTCTGATAATTGTTGTTGTAAGTGAACTCTACTAGAGACAAGAATTCTTCCCAACGCTTTTGTTGGTCCATCACGTACATTCACAACAAGTCCTCCAAGTTTTGGTTCATTCATTCGGTCTACCCATCAGTCTTCAGGTTATATGCAGTACTAAAGTTAAGTTGGGTTCCCAAGACCTCTTGGAAACTCGTCCAAAATCGTCCAGTAAACCCGATCCTCAGTTGGATATAATCCTCTTAGGCACGCCATGCAACCTCACAATCTCACTGATGAAAAATCTAGCTATGTCAGGTGCCTGATACGTCATACGCATAGGAATAAATTGAGCACTCTTCATGAGAGTGTCGACTACTACGAAAATCGAGTCATGTCTCCTTCCCATCAGTGGCAATCCAACAATAAATCCATCGAAATAGCCTACCATTTTGATTCTAGAATAGCATGTGGTTGTAGTAATCCTGCTGGGTGTCTATGTTCAACCTTTACCTGCTGACATTCTAGACATCTAGCCACATAGTTGACTATGTCAGCCTTCATTCCCTTCCAGAAGAATAAGGGTTTAAGGTCTGCCCTCATCTTCGTCACTCCCGGGTGAGCCATATATACTGCTCTATGAGCCTCGCTTAGGATCAACATCCTCAACTCGTCGTTTGGTGGCACGCAAATCTGACCTTTAAACCTCAATAAAACATCACTATCAAATGAAAATCCCTCAAATCGTGGTACCATCATTGTGTTTTGTCTGATAAAACCTTTTACCTCTTTGTACTAATCATCGTCACGCTGTAAAGTTAGAATCTTATCACATAGATTCATCTCAAGAGAAAACATCGAAAAGATGCGTGGTCTCCAACTCAATGCATCTGCCACCTTATTCACAATCCCTTTTATGTAAGTAATCTTGAAATCGTACTCACTAAGCAATTTTGACCAACATCGTTGTCGCGCATTCAGGTCACTTTGTGTAAATATGTGTTGTAGTCCACAATGATCAGTCTTTAGTTCAAATTTTTGTCCAACAAGGTAGTCTCTCCAAACCTTCAAGGCATATACGATGGCTAACAACTCCAAATCATACATCGCCTAGTTCTCCTCATGCCTTCTAAGTTTCCTCAAAATGTAAGAGATTACTCATCCGTATTGCATCAAGACTCCGCCTAAGCCTTCCTTGGATGAATCAGTGCATACCAAGAAGTCCACGTCCATGTTAGGGACCTTTAGTATCGACGTTGTTGTCAACAACTCCTTGAGCCTCCGAAATGCTTCCGCTCATTTGTTGGTCCAAACAAACTTCTTACTTTTCTTCTGCAATTCCGTGATCAGATTTGCTATCTTCGAAAACCCTTCGATGAATCGTCGATAGTATCCTACTAAACCCATGAAGCTACGCACTTTTGGGACATTCATCAGCGCATGCCATTCCATAATAGCCTCAACCTTTGCTAGATCCACGACGATGCCTTCACCGGAGATGACATGCCCTAAGTAATGAATCTTCGTTTGACAAAAAGAGAATTTGGACAACTTCCCATACAATTTGTGCTCTCGCAGACACTGTAGTACCAAGCGCAAGTGCTCATCATGCTCCTCTGTCATCCGAGAGTAAATAAAAATATCATCAATGAATACTTGGACGAACTTGTCCAAGTACTGGCAGAACACCCTGTTCATCAAACTCATAAATACCCCTGGGGTGTTTGTTAGTCCAAACGGTAAAACAGTAAACTCGTAATGTCCAAACCTTGTCTTAAAGGTGGTCTTAGGGACATCATCCTCCTTGATCCGCAACTAGTGATACCCTAATCTCAAATCGATCTTGGAGAACACCGTCACACCCTTCATTTGATCGAACAGATCATCAATTCTCGACAAGGGATACTGATTCTTGATCGTGGCCTTGTTCAGTTGATGGTAGTCAATAAAAAGCCTCCACGATCTGTCCTTCTTTCATATGAAAATAATAGGTGCACCCCACGGTGACACACTAAGACATATCAGTCCCAGGTCCAACAACTCCTTCAGTTGCATTTTCAACTCTTATAACTATGGGGTCGACATCCGATAAGGCATTCTTGCTATTAGTTCAGTCCTCAGTTTTAGCTCTATGGTAAACTCCAATTCCCTCTCTAGTGACATCCCAGGTAACTCCTCTGGAAATACGTCCGCAAACTCCTTCACCATCGGAAGGTGTTCTAGACCTTCCGCTACTCCCTTCTCATTTAACGCAAGGATTGCATAAAGCTTGCACCCCTTGTGCATACTCTTCCGTAGCTGTAAGGAAGAGATGAACCTTAGGGAAACTCCCTGGTTCTGTCCTACAATCACATGTCTCTGTCCCTCGTCATCGACCAAGCTCAACCGTTTTGTCTTACAGTTGAGTATCGCCTCATGCGATTCCAACCAGTCCATACCAATCACGACGTCATAAGATCCTACGATCATGATGTAAGGGTTGGAACATGTGACAAACTCTCCCAGGTTAAGGACACAGCTCATAACCTTTCCTCCAACCTTTTGTTTAGCTCCCAAAACCATCTCCATGAAGCTAAACTCGTTCTGTTCGATTTCCTTTACCTTAATCCTTTTTAGCGCTTCACCAGAAATGAAACTCTCAGTAGCACCGAGATCTATCAAAATAATAAGGGTCTGGTAAGTGACGGTACCTGTTGTCTCGATCACAGTCGACTGATGCTCTGCCTAGCAGTTATTCACTGCTGCATGAATCCGATGGGCCTTGCCCATATCTCCCACGGTAGTGAGTCTGGTTGACTCGGACGCTCTAGTCCTCTCCACTGGGAAATCGCGCTGGTAGTGTGGCTTCCCACACGTCCAACATCCCTTCTTTGGCCCAGTAGTCCTGGTACCTGAAGTAGAAGATGACGGCCCGTCGGCCTGTAACCCTGGTATGTTTTGCTGAATAGGCCTAAACTGCTACTATTGCGAGCGACGCTACTGTTGATGTTGTGGTCCCCGGTAAGGTGTCCGTTGCTGTGCGTTTGTCATTGAGGTGTAGTGAAAGTGGATCCCCTATGGAAGCCACGATATCCCGGCGTATGTCTAGCTGGTGTCTAATGCTGTTGTGCTCCACATGACAGCTGCCCTGCTAGTCTTGTTGGAGTCCTTGTCTGACCCCTGCTGATAAGTTCCTCCTCTGCTATGAGGGTCTTCTGGATGAAATCATGCAAGGTTTGAGGAATCAAATCCTAAGCTTTGCACGTAGGCTTCCATTAAGGCTGAACACGAACCTGTTGACCTTAAGTTTCTCAATGTTAAGGTGTGGAGCATACTGGAGCAACTGCATAAAACGGGCCTCGTACTCGGGAATTGTACGACCTCCCTGTCGTAAGGTGTTGAACTCATTGAGTTGACGCTTAATGAATTCCTCTGAAAGGTACCTCTGTCTGAACCATTCCTTGAACAATTCCCATGACACGTCTTCGACAACCATGTTCAACTATGGTAGGAGTGTCTTCCACCATAGAGGAGCACTCCCCTTCAATTGAAATACCACCATGCGGACCTTCATGTTTGAGGTGTAATCGCGAAGTGTGAATCACATCGCCATTTTCTCCAACGATGCCTCAGCGGCTGCGTCGTCCAGGGCACCAAAGAACTCAGGAAATTTGACCTACTCGAGTTCACAGTGAATGCTACCAGTACTGAATGTAGCCCGCTATGGAACCTCAGCGGGTGCCAATGCCCTGGCCTCATCTCTATCCAAATGGTTGATCAGTGCCTCAGACATGTGCTGAAAGGATCTCATCATTTTGATTACATCACAAACTGCTATCTTCTCCTATCCGAGAACCTTCTCGTCTCCCCGGGGATTAGACCCTTTAGGTGTGGATGCTACTGGAGGCGTTGCGCCTCCTCCCCTAGCACCCCGTCATTTGCCTCCGCGACATCCTCTAACAATGATTACCTACATGCACACAAGTCAACTAGATCAACAACAGTATAATCAATCATATCAACAAAATCCATAGTGATCCCAAGTCGTGGGTTAAACCTCACTTTGATACCATATGTAGCGAACCTCCCATTAGTTATGACAATAAACCTTTTATAACAACTGCAATTTTCTTTTTTTTTTTTATTTGTGTGCGTGTGTACGAGGGTAATAAAGACATTCTACTATGCGTCGCAAAGACATTCTACTCTCTGTACAATGGTAATAAAGACATTCTACGATGAACATGACGCATGCAACTACGACCACAACATAACGACCTAAGATGCACATCAAGCATCTGGAAGCAAAGAATGACAATCAACCAAAAATATAAATAAGACTGACTACTCGCTCGTCCTACCCTACAATGGTTAGGACCTCTAGGACACATAAGCAACGCTCAAGCCTAGGTTCCCATCGATTTTGACCATTTAAGGTCTCAGGGCTGGTGACTATTCTAAGGAGCATGG
This sequence comes from Picea glauca, assembly GCA_000966675.3. Taxonomy (NCBI): domain Eukaryota; kingdom Viridiplantae; phylum Streptophyta; class Pinopsida; order Pinales; family Pinaceae; genus Picea; species Picea glauca. The sequence continues at coordinate 23,024 of JZKD02S0503187.1, read as the reverse complement.
AGGTATCTACATCCCACCCCAAAGTATAAGTCCAAGCCGACAAGCTAAAAGACAACATCAAGATCATCCCAGACATTTCACTCCACAATAACCAATTTTATAAATCTTTCAAGAATATCTAAAGTCCGCCCTTAAAGTATTTTGCATAAGGTAGACATTGAAACACTTTATTTACGCTCAAAATGAAAACTATGTTATTTATATAAGGTTGCACATTAACCCTCTTACACTTGGAATTGTTACAATAAATTTGATGACGCAAGAAGTAAATAACCGTCTACCATACATTACATTGACATTCCCTTGCACACAAGAAGTAAAATCTAACATTATGCAATACGTCATGCAAGACCTTAATTTTCAAGTGCACAAGAAATAAATAAGTTTAAGGCCATCAACCAAAAATAAACTAGATGAAAAAAACTAATTATCTAGAACCACACTCTACTACATAAATCTCGATGCGTAAGAAACCCAACATCTAGTATTATCATTCACAACATACAATTCATTGCGCAAGAAGCGAGAAACTAAAACCATCAATATTGCATCCACATTGTCTTAAGGTGCCATCTAAATCAACATTAAATAGAGTCCAATAAGCCAGTCTGAACTTCGACATGGTTAAAAATATAAGTAACATCAATTGTAGCCTAACTAGATTGACTAAAATTATTAATGAGCCAATAAGAAAATGGACATTAAATGCAACCAGTCTAGGAAGGTGAAATATGCAACCCATATTTAATCCAACACTCCTTCTAACTAGCCATTAATCTTGATGACAATAGCATCAATTTCAAACTAGAAGGCTACCATTTAAAATAAACAATGAAGTAATAATAAAAGCCCTTATCACAAAGCAATTTACCAAGGCATTTAATAACATGACATTAAATAATAAATGACCTATCAATTAAAATACCACTAACAATACTAACTACATCATGGCAGGAAACATCATGGGGACATTATTAACTCAATACATTCCAGCAATAATTTGACTACATTTACACATACCAAATCCATTGATGCATTACCAACATTAACAAGGCGCGGAAACGTACACGGCGACAAGTGTGAAAGTAGGGATAGTAATTTCACTGGGAGTGAGTATAGCTGCAAAGAAAATTAAAGTTCTATAATTATTTTATATTATTCTTTTTTCAAGGGCATGGGCTCCACTTGTTTACATTACCTGGGTGCACAATTTTTGGCATAAAATAAGGAATGTTTTAGCTTACTTACCAAGGGAGTAAAGTTACCAATTTTCGTAATTAAGGAACAAAATACTTTTTGTTTAGAAAGTTGCTCCTGTCTTGAATTGAAGGAATAGATTTTTTTGTGTTTCTTATCTAATATTGCATAAAACATCGATGGTTATAACGTGCAGCTAACATTCGAAAAATCAACTAAAATTTTAAGGAGGAAGGGCATCGTTGCCAGGAAAGAATTTGCCAGAACAAATTTTACAGAAACAATTTCACAAAATGAAATTGCCAGAACAAATTTTATAGAAACAATTTTGCAAAACGAAATTGCCAGAAACGAATTTTCCAGAACAAAAGGCGAAGTAAAACGAGATAACAATAGATATAAACATGCCAAGTTCATGGAAAAACCTTGTGGACAATCAAATTTTGCAGGGTTAATGAATGCACTAGGGTGTAAGACAACAATCAGCCAAGGACAAAAAAAGAGGTTGACGACAGATAGGGTCATCCTTCGTTGACCATCCTCGCATAGAAAAGTAGGGCGTTGAGATCCATAGGTCTTTTAACGCTAAGGCGATGACCGTAGATCATGATCCTGGCCAACTACTCAGGTGAGGACTAGTGTGCTAGGGACAAAAATCAAACAATCACATGGGTCACAGTCAAACCACATGGTTGTCGAGTCAAGCGGGGATGAAGGCCATGGGAAATCAGTCAACCAAACAATCAACTAGGCTAAGAAAAAGGGGTCATCTATCAATCTAAACATCCAATCCATTTACAAATCAACATGCAGATCCAAGCATAAGTCCTAATGTATTCTACTCTATAGAATAAAAGAGCGTACTATTGCTTGATCACCCGCTTCGAATGACGTCTCGCGCTCTGTGCAACTCCCACTCGTCGATTGTCAAGACCTCACTAGTACCTCCCAACCAATGCTAGGGGTACTCTTCTTCCCCCTTAGCCCCCAGAGCCGCAAAGGGCCTAGACACACTATCCAAATTTTTCGTCTAGCTCCCAGCTCACCTCACAAGGCCGAGCTACCACTCCTCTCTAAGCTGGGTATCCCAACTCCCCACAAGTAAATCAGTCAAATCGATGTTTTTGCAGTGTAACGTTACACAAAAAAAAGATGATCCTTCATCATTCTCCTTCCTTTATTTTATAGAGTTTCGCACTACTTTTCTTTCCCAAAATCTCAATTAATTAAAGTTTTAAGAATAAATTCCTAAAAGTTCCTCTCCGTACAAGTGTCCCTCATCCCCTACAATCATCCATGAATTAATTTATTTAATTAAGTAATTATCTTTATTTCCCTCACCCACCTAGAGTTACTCCTAGAATCACTCCTAGGTGTCCCTAGATTCCCTTACAGGTTTTAAAGGCTTTCCCTATTATGAAATTGCTAATTCAGTTTAAAATTAGAAAGCTCTTAGATGTAGATTCTTTACTAAGTTGACTTCCCCCTTTTTCCCTTAAGTTCCCCTTTTTCCTTTTTATGTTACCTCATTTCCCTAGTTTCCTATTTTTTTTATTTTCCCTCTTTCCCCTTTTACTTATAACTCAAAAAGGCAGGTGTGGAATTTAACCCCTTTTCCCTTTTATCATTAATTTAGTATATTTTTAAAGTATCTAAAGATAAAATAATTAATTCCCTCTTTACATTTTATATCCACATATTTATTTCTTATGAATAATTTAATTTCTTACTCCCTTCATGTTACAAAATTTTATAAAGATCATAATTATTATTTAAGTGGTTTTTATTTTAAATTTTATTATTTTTATTTTATTTTATCTATCTATTTATTTATTTTATTATTATTATTTTGGTAAACAAAATTTGTACCCCTAGCGAAAATTTAGACTTAGAACTTAGATCTTGTACTAGGTGACATTTAATTAGGGAAATTGTTTTAAAATCTCTTAACCTGTTATTTGTCTTAGGGCCATCTAGGTTCATCCCTCTATCATCCTCAATGTGACGTGCCCTTCAGGATGCACTAGGTGTTCGAAAGGTGCCACTCGCCTCATCTGTTCCTTTACGCGACGTGCCCTTCAGAAAGCACTACGTGCTCCAAGGGTGCCACTCGACTCTTGATTGATTGGTAGACATCAATAACCCCTGGAGTCAACACTCTGCCAGGTGAATCATCTTGAGCGACTATCGCAGTTTTCCCTCACGGCATCGTGGGTCCTCTTGAACTAGGTAATCGTTAACCTACAGTTCAAGCCACAGTAGGTGTGCTAGTAGGATATGGCAGGGCTGCTATCCACACCTCTCCCTCACATCTCTGGTAGTCGTGTGTGACCCCTTTACTCCATATGTGAGTCTGGTCGGCAAGCTATCGTCAGCCTGCATCATCAACAAATCATGTTAGAACATATCAACATCATATCATCTAATCAGATGCACTAATATCACAGTAAAACAATCAAACTCCAATGGAACACTCCCTAACTTGATCCAGAGTCCAAGGGGTTCCATCGACGCCTCTGCATCCTCGAGGTCCAAAACCCTGCACACTCAGTAAAACCGAGTCAATAGCACCTGTCTATGTCAATGTAGTAAAACAACATATCATCAACTCATAACGCCTCATAATTTAAATCGAGAGTTTTAATAGCATAATAATCTGGATCACTTATGAGCAAGTGTCCTCAAAGAATAAGTTCACTCAATGTGCCAGAGCAAGATGTTACAAATTGGGTTTTGCATAAAATAATTTTTTGGTTTGCTTGAAGTCAATTATGTAATGTTGTTTATATGGTTTACAATAAGACATATTTCAATAAAATAAGTTGAAAAATGAAAAAAAATCTATTTATAAATTAATGGTAAAATAAAACATTAAAACCCCACATTATTATATATTATATATACAAATATATTAAAATTCACAAATTAAACATTCTACTAAATTATGTTGTTTAATAATGATCAATATAAACCATATTCATAAGTAAAGAGAAACTAACAGAAGTAGTATGATAGGATATGTTGTGAATTGCCAACCAATCTTGTATTGACTTTGAAAGAATGTTAAACTTTTTAATCAATTCAAAAGTAATATTTTTAAAATTAATCTTCTATTGACTTTAAAAAAATGTTTAAACTTTCTAATTAATTAAGAAGTTTAAATATTAGAAATGATTAATATTTTTAAAATTATTCACTATTTAAATTAGTATTAATAAATAATGGATAAAAATTGATAAACTCACCTTGTGTAAAGACGAAATATATAATATTTTTTATAATTTAAAAAATTACTACATAAAAATAAAAATAATATATGATATAACTATCATCAAAGTAGATATTTTAAGCTCTCTATATCAAAATTAATGTATGTTTAAACCTTTAAAACAAATCCAAACAATCAAATTAAT
>JZKD02S0503187.1:4547-18302 GCA_000966675.3 Picea glauca | reverse complement strand
TTTTGAAATTTAATACAATTGAAATTAAAATAAATATGTATTAATTATAAATTCAAGTAGGTAAATGAAATGAAATCATTAACATTATGTCAATGTTATATGAGACAAGCCTCTTCCAAAATCAGAGAGCATATCACCATTGTAATTGTACTGTAATTAATCATAAATTTATTTAATAATAATAATAAAGAACTTTAAAATAATAATGTTAAATGATAATAACTTTTAAGCTAACATCACAATAAACACGGTGCAGTGTCTGTTGAGGCATGGGTGTCGGGTGTGGTGAACACCAAGTGGAAGTGTTGAGTAAGGACAACAATACAGAAAGTGGTGATAAGTATGGAAATATATTCGACGAAAGTACGATATAGAATGAGAAACGACGGTGCTGGCGGCTCCTGCCACGACGTACTAAATGGATAACTACCGACAACGAGCAATATCCAGCCTACTGCAGAGTCTTTAAGACTCTGCAGGCTGGATGGTCATGCTACTAGGTTTGTGCAGATCAGATGATGGATGCTAATGGGTATGAAGTGCATAGTGTGGGTGTCATACCATGCCAACAGATAGATTTATATTTAGGTTTAATAAAGATCGATTTATATTTCATTACAAAAGGTAAATTGGTCTATTGTATTCTTTGGCAATTTTACGGGGTGGAGACATAGAATGAGATTTAATAATATCTACATAAGTAACTGGCAAACCTTACCTCATAACCTCCTTATTTACAACATTTAACTACTCAAACTAACTTAAAATAACTTTATATTCTACAATCATCTACTAAAAATAACTTCTTATTAAGATTAAAAACACACCATGTACACACTTCCACTCATCTAATAACTAGATTAACTCAATGGAACTTAACCGCTAGAACTAACTCAAAATAATTTCACATTCTACAATCATTTACTAAAAWTAAGATCTTATTAAGATTAAGAATACACCATGTACACACTCCCACTCATGTGATAACTAAATTAACTCCGTAGCACTTAACCACTTCAACTAACTCAAAACCTCACATTCTACAATCATCTACTAAAAATAACACCTGATTAAGATTAGGAACACACCATGTACACACTCCTACTCATCTAATAACTAGATTAACTCTTTAGAGATATTCCTTCACTTGCATCCGAGTGTCATTTCTCACTTAAATTTTCCAACTCCTTGTTGATTTCCTTAGGGCATAGGTTGCCACACACTCGGATAGATGGATGCATGGAATTATATTCCATTGTTGAAGCATTCTACTCCACATTGTTCTATGCATCTTAGACACTCATGGGTTTTAAGATTTCATTGATTCTTTTGATTTTAGATTAAAAAATCAGACACATTAGTATGCAACCTCTCTCTCCTAAGGTTCCATGTCATGCAGTTTCATTTACTTTCAGGAAAGTGACTAGTCAATGACATTTTGGCTTATCATCAATGTTTGATGTGATAAATCATATAACCTTTTGATTCTGTTTAGTAAATTGTCATAATGGTTTATCATCAATGTTTGATGTCATAAAGAATATAACTTTTTTATTCTACTTAGTAAATTGTCATAATGCACTTTACCCTTTGTAGCTTTTGTACCATGTCCATGGTTGCTATTAAGTTTTCTAGCATTTTTATAACATAGAATTTTTTTCCTTGACGATATTGAAGTACTCTATAAATTTGTTTTTCCATTGAAAAGGTATACACATATATAAACACAATAATTCCATTTCTATTTAAATGTTCATTGCATTTTATCTTTAGAAAAGGAAATTTCTGCTCCTTTCATAGTAAAAGCTTCACAACGTGTAGATTGCTATCAGTAACAAGCTTCACAATGTGTAGATGGATTTTCGTTATTTTACAACAAAGCTTTTGTAAGTCATAATTAGTAGAACTAACTTAAGCATTTCAACAAACATAATTAGTAGAGTTAATTTACACAATTAGAACTAAATTATAGAATCATTCACATATTTATGATTTTGTTACATTCAAAGTGATATTGAAAATTACAATGGCACAATGTTGGAACTTTTTCATATGTTTTTGTTACATGCAAAGCGATATTGAAAATTGCAATGGCACAATGTTGGAACTTTTTCATATGATTTTGTTACATGAAAAGCAATATTGAAAACTACAATGACACAATGTTGGAATTTTTTACTAGTTCACCATTAGAAACTATCTTCTCTTAAAAGTGATGATTAGATCATCCTCAATTCATCGTTATATGTCTTGGAAAAACACTAGAACACCATCTAGTCTTGGGGTTTTGTCTTTGGGCTTGTTATAATTCTTCCTCCTTAGTGATGAGGAGGAAGAGGGAGGTGAAAAACCATATGGTTATTCACATAAATTTCACCAATAGCAACACTTTGGTCTCTACTTGGTTCAACAATCAAGTTTGTAATCAAACTCAAAACCTGTCTTTAATTTCTTCTATAAATGATATATATCAATAAAAATGATTTTAATTTAATGATGTTGTGTTCATTCCTTGAAATTAACATAAACAATATTGTGATTTTTCCAAATATTTATTATTAACATATGCCCTCTCTTTCTCTCTCTCTCTCACACACACATACATATATAATTTAAGTGAAAAGAACAACATATAGAATCATCCCAAACATAAACACATTGTACCCTCCATCAACTAATGGTTAATTCAATTTCTTAGATATATTCCTCATGGAAATCAAGGGTTTTTTTATAATGGAGGATTGAGCATTCTATAGCCTAACATATAAGTCTCTTAAATTTGATGTTTGAGGCTTTTATTATGTAGACACCAATTTTTATTACCATTCCTATGTATTAATTTAAAGCATGGTCTGAATACATGGAAACACTTAGATATGTTGGACTTATATTTCATTTTTGTGATTTTTATTATAGATTATTTTATTTGTTTTGGATGTGATATACAATAATTGAATATGTTGCATTGAGTAGTGTAGATAAAATAAACCATATACATAAAAGTAGTTCGTTAGAAATTATACTAGTAATAATAATTGTTCTACTCAATGGTATAAAGAGATTCCATAAAAAAATCACCCTCATGATACATAGAGAAGACTTTAAAAAAACATTGTGTAGATTAAACCAACCATGTAGATAAAACTGGCTATTTTGAAATTATACTAGCACTTGTGGGTGAGTGCACGAAGTTGGTGGATGAAACAGTGGCTACATAGTCAACAGGAACGCACACATGTTCTTGATGTTAGAGGTTCATAAAATCCCAAACCTCCACTCAGTGTGCCACATAGGCATGATGGAAATAACACACACACATTCCCATTGTTCCCTTTATTAAGGGACCATAGGCACGATTTGTGTCCATTTGAACAAACCACGCCCCACATTTTCTATTTCTAAATACAGGTCTAGGACGTTCGAGTTTTATAGGACTAGACTTGATAAAAACCAAGTTAGAGACTTGTATGTGAATCACCTCAGTATTTGAATCTTCTTGAATTGGTTATTTCTTTCTCTTGGGTGAAATTTTTCTTCAGATGGTTGTCACCTTTCCTTCGACAAGATATTATTTGTTGTCGTATCCCCCTTGCAAAATTTGTTGCACCCTACTAAATATTGTGGGATAACTGATGGACAACATGTGGGCCACAAAAATTCCTTCTAGGTCAAAGCCTCCAATTACCTCCACTTCTTTCTTAACAAGGATTTGAAGAATCCAACCATTTCAATAAGCTCTTGACAATAATCCCAAAAAATTTGAGTTGCATAGTGACAGATTTCCTCTTTATTTTATTGTCGAAGAATAGGAACCATATCTTGCACTGTCTACATAGCTCATGCACAAAAACTTAGTCACACATGAATTAGGGAAGAAGCAGTAAAGCCTTATGTATGTGAATTATTCTTCAAACACATAGAATCCTATCCCTTTAAGGGATTCCATCACTGCTTATGTGACCTTGGCAGGCTCGGTTCCTATGAGCATACTTCTGCATTAGTATTTAAAGGATTAGTATATATAAAGGATCAATATATATGCCAGTATATATACTGATATATATACTGAGTATATATATTGGTATATATATTGACACATATACCTAGTATATATATTGACATATACTAGGTATATGTGTCAGTATATATATACTCAATATATATACTAGTATATATACCGGTATATATAATAGGTATATGTGTCAGTATATATACCAGTATTTATACCTGTGAATATCCTCCAAAGAAGCTTGGATCCCATTGCTAAGTTGGACACTTTGGAGTCTCTGATTCCTAATCCCCCACTTTTTTGGGGGAGGGTGATTGTGTCCCAATTTACAAGGTGGATTTTTTTGTAATTGGATTTTCCCCCTTGCCACAAGAATTTGTGGATGAGTTGGGCCAAGTATTTTAGTATTCCCTTAGGGGCAAGGAGGGAAGAAAATTGAAAGAGGGGAAGAGTAGATAAGACTAATTTAATCAGGATCACCCTTCCCACTGGATTGATCCACCTTGAGCCCCAAGGCTCCATCTTTTTCTTGACTTTTTGAAGAGAAAGTTGCAAGAACTCACCAGGTAACGATTTTAGGCACATAGGTAGTCCCAGATATTTGAAGGTTTTCCAGTCCAGTGATATGTCGCATCCCAGGATTTGAGTGATTCATGCTCTGATAGCAGCAGAGACATTCCAAACGTAAATTTAGCACTTTGTCTTATTGAGGAACCCACCCAAAACTGTGAGAAAAGTGTATAGAACTTGATTTAATCTTCTTGCCATGGTTTTTGAAGATCTTCTCAAGAGTATTGTGTCGTCAACAAATTGTGAGTGGTTGATTCTTTTTACCCCCTTGGCTATTTTGATTCCTGGGATTGATCCATTGTTTCTTTCCTACTCCAGAGTTTGATTAAGAGTCTCTGCCATGATCACATATAAGAGGGGGGAGAGTGGGAAACTGTGTCTTAAGTCTCTAGAGGCCTTAAATAAGGGGGTTGGTATTCCATTTAAAAGAGGAGCGATCCAAGGGGAAGCAATTCAAGCTCTCGTCCAGAAAATGAAGTCTTGAATGAACCCAAATTTCTTCATAACCTTATAAAGAAAATCATGCTATACTCTATCAAAAGCATTTTCCATATCCAATTTTATTTCCATACCTGGTTCTCCTCGAGAGTTGTTGGAGTGAATTCCTTCTTGAAACAGAATAAAATTGTCCCAAATCTGTCAATCTGCCACAAAGCCTCCTTAATTTGGAAGGATTAAAGATCCAAGGAGAGGATTCAACTTGTTAGCTATGATTTTGGCTACGATTTTATAAGAAATATTACATAAATAAATGGGTCTAAACCGGTCCAGTGCAGAGGCGCCATTTTCTTCCGGGATAAGTGCTAAGAAGGAGTATTTTGCGGCTCCTCCCATTTCTTTTTATTTGTGGATGAATCTTATCAGTTTGATGAAATCATGCTTGATTATGTGCCATCATTTTTTATAGAAGTGCAAGGTGAACCCGTTTGGTCCCGGAGCTTTGTCTTTGTTGAATTGGCTGATGGATTTTAGAACTTCGGCTTCTTTAATTTGTCTATTAAGATAAATATTATCGTCCTTCTCTAGCTTTCCTAGAATGTTCCTAAATCTTCTGCTTTTCCGTGGAATATGTCTTTCGGAAATGATTTGTAATTTGCTTTAGCCCAAATTCTGGATTTTGGTGAAAGAAATATGTATTTTGATCCCCTTCTTTCAACCAAAGACTTCTGGATTTTAATCTCCAGATTATTTCTACTTCAGTTAGGGCTTGCGTGTATTCCTTGTGAATTTTTTGCTCAATCGTAATGTGTCTTTGTTGTACCTCTTTTGTCTCCATTTCCTCTTGTATATTTTCGAGCTGAATATTTTTGTCACTAACATTGTTTTGGACCGGGTTCGAGGAGGTTTTTGCCCAATATTTGAGGAGACCTTTCACGAACTTCATCTTCTACTCCCAAATATAGTTTGGATATCCTGCAATCCACTGATTCTATATTTCGGAAATGGAGGGAAGGAACTCCGACTGCTCCATCCATAGGGGGTTGAATCTGAAGGGAATGGGGCCCCAATTTTTTTGTGATTCAAAGGTTAACGAGATAGGGAGATGGTTTGAACCTGCCCAGGGGATATTCAAGGAGAATGCTTTGTCTGGAAGGGCTAGAAAAAAGTTCCTTATTAAGAATTGATCTAGTCTAGCCATTATGTGTCCTAGACCTTCTCTTATGTTGTTCCAAGTGGATATCCATTTAATAGAAGGGACACCAAAGATATCCAAATCCGAGATAAGATCATTCTTCCTTTATCTGAATTGATCTCCCATGATAGTACCCCCTTGTTTTCCCTTTAAACCTCTTTTTGTATTGAAGTCCCCGACAATGATCATGTTTTGAGGGGGGTTTTCAATGGCCAGATACTGGAGGGATCGCCAGCATTAAATTTTTTCCAAATAATTATTTGGCATATAGACATCTATGATGGAGTAAACCATACCTGTAGATTTCTTGGTTAGGGAAACCATCAGCCAGAACTGAGACTGCACCTAGTCTTCTAAATTGAAATCTTTTGTGTTCCAGAATGTACCTATTCCTCTCCAGGAACCTCTAGAACTGATTGCTTTTCCCTCACATTTTTTCCATTTTTTTGTAGATCTTGGAGGGTTTCCAGGTTCCTCATTTTTGTCTTTTGGATTAGGAGGATTGTGAGCTTTTATAGTTTTAATAATTTTCTGACTTCTTCTCTTTTATCCCTGCTCCCTAGTCCTCTGCAATTCCAGGAGACAACTTTCATCATTTATGAGTGGATTTTGGTGCCCCCCCTTTAGAGGGCTGAGATGTTTCTCCCTTGTGGTGGGCGGCCTTGTTTTTCCCAGATTTTCCTTCTTTTTTCAATGCTTCCTCTTGGATGCCTAGTTCTTTTTCTCTATCTGCAGCTGATTCTCTTTTATTTCTTTGAGATTTTCTTCCTGGTTTTTTTTTATGGTTGGCGGAGTGATCTCAAGATCAGTATCACTGTCGAATGTTTCTTGCCTCTCATCTTATGAAAATTTTGGAAGCTCTGGGGAATGACTTGGGTAAGATTTTTCTGTGGAATCCCCACTTATGATCAGGGTTTCTTTTTCTTTACCTTTTCTGACCTCCTCCCTTCTATCTTCTTGTCTCTTTTTACCATTTTATTCATGTATTTCCCTAAGATCCTCTGTATTAAATTCTATTGGAATGCCATCATATCATCTATGACTTGATTCCCCTTTGTGCGGAGATCCTGATGATCTTTATCTCAGATGCTGATATTTTTCTCTTTGTCTTTGTGTAGGATTCAAGTGATTTTTCCTATTAGATTTTTTTCGTTTTGGATGTTGCCACTGATCTTTCTTTGGGTCCTGGTCCTAATTTTCCTTGGCCCGAGGGCAGGTTTTAGCGAAATGTCCATATTCATGACATGCTTTACATTTGAAGGGGATTTTCTCATAATCTACTTGTTCAATGTAAGACCAATTATCTAAGTTTAGTTGTATTGCTTTTGGGAGTCCTTTTTCTAGGTCTACCTCCATGCAGAGTTTGGAAAAGGCTTTAAGTCCCTCTTGTGGTTCATCATGATCAATATATTTTCCTAAAGAGTTGTCAATACTTCTTATGGTTTCGTCATTCCAATAGTGGAGTGGGAGGAAAGACAGTCTTACCCACACAAGGACTACTGAGGGGATATCATTTTTTGGACTAAAATCAAGTGTCCATTTATTGAGATACATTCCAGGAGAAACCATGAAATATGGGTTAGTTCGAAAAATTAGGTCCCTATCTTCTTTTTTTTCAAATAAGAAAGCAAAAAAACCCTTACCCCAAAAGGTCACCCACATTTGTCCCTGGATCAACTTGTGCCAGTTCGATTCCAACTAGAGGTGCATGGCTTTTGGGGAGGTCCAAATTCCTATGAATTTCCCTATCAGTCCTTTGTTCGCTAGTCTGAGAGCTAGAGGTAGTGTCGAAGGAGCATGCACAACAACCTTGGGAATTTTTGTCGATTTTTTGACAAAACATGAGGTATTTTCCTTGTGTGTCTTTGCATAGGAAGGAATTAGGTCATGAAAGGCTTGTATATCTAAGGTCGAGAATCCAGGAGGTGGATCCCCTCCCTCGAAGGGAGCCATGGTGGTCCAAACGCTAGCACGAGGAGGTCGAGGCATGACTCAGAGCTGAAACCCTAGCACACAACCCACAACGATTTCCAAGAAGACGATCTACATGATATTGAGTATCATTATCTTGAAAAAAAATGTTACACTTAATTAAATTTCTTTTAGTTTTAGTAAAATTTTCACAACTTTTAACTTTAACATATAATAAGTGTGTTCAAGTTTTATTAATTTTTAAAATGAATAGATATACATAGTTTAATCATAGAATATAAGTGTTAAAATAAGTTAAAATGTATGTTATAATGATTTGAAAAAAGTTTAGCTTTTCTCTTTTAAGAAAACATCTATTATTTAATCTTGAATGTAGCAATTTCAAATCTAACCTAATTGAAAATAAGTTTAGGTGATTAATTTTTTAAAAATTACTATACAAGCATATTTACTAATATCAATCATCATGTCCTTTTAGAAATATATCTTAGTATAATATCTCACTTAAATTGGAACCTTAACTAGATTAAATTGAAACCTTAATTAGAGATTCATGACTTTTTTTTATAATATGTAAGAATACATTATAAAGTTTGCTCATTAAGATGAGATAGAGATGAACAAAGTGGAAATTAATAAAGTTTAGATATCAAATTTTAAAATTATAAAGTTTTGGTTAAAACTTTAAATTGTTAGAATCATGAAAAGTTGTTTTTATTGGAAATGGTTTTCATGATATACATATAAAATCAATTTCTTACTCTCCACAAAAATTTTAAAATATTATTTTAATAAACAACCAAGATAGTGGTTAAATAATTCCTAAAACACTATTTTAAAAATAAATATTGGAAAAAAAATCATTTGAAATAACATTTCGGTGGTAATTATACTTTCATATATTTATATTTTTGTTTTTATTACATTCCAAGCTCAATTACATATATTTTTGTTTATATTCTTTTACAATACTTATTTATTGTAATAAATTATTATGAAAATTAAAGAATGCAATTCATTTTTTAAGATTACAAAAAATTAATAAAATTAATTATTATTTAAAAAATAAATTACAAAATAGAAAAAATAGTTTTAATAATTAAAAAATAAATAATTTCAATGAAAATATTCCCTTTAGTGTAAGGATATGGATTGATCCTCACTTAGTCAAGAGTTTGTAATTAATAAATAATTTTTATTTAATAGATTAATTTTTAACAAAATTTAATAAATTAATTTTCAAATAATTTTTTTAAAAATTAAAAAAATTAATTTTCAAATAATTTTTTAAAAAATTTAATAAATTAATTTTCAAGTTATTTTTTTTCATAAGATTAATATTTAAATAATTTTTTTAATAATTTTTATTTTGAATTTTGAAAGAAATTATTTAATTTCCTTGAATGGAGATTGTAACAGAGTTTGCAGGGCTATTTTGAACCTCCAATCATACAAGGAGGTTCACTAGAAAAATGCAACCACCACACTACAATGGAACCTTGTGAAAAATGGTAAATCCTTTACTAAACATATTTGAAGATTGCGATGCTTCTATTATTTCGATATTATAGTTACATAAAGAAAGAGCTGGTCTGATTTTGATTTCGCTTGTAATCTCATATGACATGTATCTAAGGAATGATTCATGAAAATTGAACCCATTATTTATCCATGGAGAGCCTAGTGAGAACAAATTAATCAAGAAAAACCCTGAACGCAAGAAAGATTCTAGTTGAAGAGAAATATATTTCGATAATAAGAATGTTCTTTAAAACAAACATAGATTTACATAATACAAAGCTCCAGGTCGTACACAAACTGAATCCTCATGAATGCTGCATGTAAGGAACATATACCTCATGTATAATGCATGTAAGGAACATATAAAAATCCATCTTGTTAAACCTATAGTATCTGATTCATAAAAAAAAAAGTTGTTTATCATTCCTCCTATGCATTAATTTGATAGTCATGAACCACAAAGCCATTGATCATATCAAACCAAAGAGGTCATTGTTGTGCTTCCTTTCTGATCTTCGACTGTAGTCGTAGATGTGGCGACGTAGGTGTCATGGTCTCTGAATGAGTAAGATGTAGAAGAGCTTTGTAACACACAAAATAATAAGAAATGACTCCAACATTATCTGCACACAAATGAAAAGTTACCAAATCTTAACGATACAAAACGCCATAACATAATCAAAGGAATGAGGAAATTAGTGACCGTATGAACGTGATAGCATAGGAGTATTACATACCAACTTTGTGTTTCGACCGCCCATATGGATCTCTTTGCGGTGCTCTCGGGGTCGTGGAGATACCCCTTCATGATACTGCTGCCTCTCAACATTATCTTGCCCATGCTCTTCCCATCCCGTGGCAGCTGGACATCGTCACAGGATTTTTCATGTCCACCTGGTCGAGGCTCAATATGCCCACTCCTACATTCAAATAATATACCTCAAAATCCTTTGAGTCGTCTACCAGCCTGGCCGTTAATTCTACAAGCTCGTGGATCTTGGATGGAGAGTGTATTTGGTCCAGAATGTCATCAGGTAGAAGTGGCCCCATTAAGAGAAGCAAATACAAATTTAATATACACATTCCAGAGCTGGATATGCCATTCTTTATGTACTCATAAAATGTAGGAACTTGTCCAGCTGCAATCCATTCTACTTCTTGCATATAAGCTTCAAGGTATCGTTCCCACTAAACAACCAATCAATCAAATAAAAATACATTAAGAATATCAACAATGCTTTAGGTACAAAATACATTAAGCATATGATTCTCCCACATTTCAAAGTCAACCAGAAATCTTTAAGAAAGGCCAAAAGGAAAGATGCAAAATGGTTGTACACACATTGACCTCCATGGAATAGATGATGCACATGTTCTTAGCATTGAAAGAGTCGATTAAATGATACAATTTCTTTCTGCTTTAAAAAATGTTTGTTGAGTTGGGTTTGGGGACACTATCCGCTCCTCTCCAAAATCTTCCAAGTTTCCATCGCCATGCTTCGATGACTAAAGCAGGGGATTTGAGTGCACGTGTGGAGTGAGGTGAACAAGACAGGCTTTTTCAAATTTGAAAATGGGCACCATGCTTAAATGACTAAAACAAGGGATTTGAGCCTAGGTGTGAAGTGAGGTGAACAGGGCAGGTTTTTTAAAATTTGAAAATGGGCAGGGAGGGAGTAAACATCACGTGTCACCATACTCTGGGATTGACATCATATCTTGTTAAGTGTTAACATTGTTTTGTGTTACATGGTGTGGTGGAGTGAACCACCAGAGGATTGGCAAGAGTTGGAAAAAGAGTGGATGGAACCATGGATGACCATGGATGCGGGGCTAGATGGGAGCATGTACGCTGATGGGAGGAGCATGTATGTAGATGGGAGTGCACAAGCGTGATTGCATGGGCATCCAGTCTACTGAGTCTTAAAGACTGTGCAGCAAGCTAGATATTGCTCCCCAACTACCGACTCCCAAGTTGCCGACTCCATTTCTTGGAAAACATGCTCACTAACTCAAAAACTGTCGCGGTCTTTATAATTCAATGATTGTAAAAACCCATATACTGAAAACTAGCAACAACCAAATTTAAGTAAAAGTGGTGGATATACGCCGATCGACCCCATTAATTTAAAAGGCTGGAAAATGGGGTCGATCGGTGTATATCAACCACTTTTACTTAAATGTGGTTGTTTCTAGTTACAACCGACATGGGTGGGGCACAACTATTAATATATTAATACATTTTAAATGTAATGATTAATAATGAATTAATAATTATTTAGTAATCAATTAATAGTAATTAATCAATTATTAATTAATTATTAATTATTAATAATTAATTACTAAATTATTATTAAATAAATAATTATTAATTAATAATAAATAAATTATGAATTAATAATTAATAAATGATAATAAATTAAATATTAATTATTAATTAACAATAAATTTAATTTACCCCGGATGGGGTGCCACGAAGACATCAGAGGACACACGGGCTACCGCCAGGATGCACTATTAATGCATCAATTGGCGAGTGCCCTTCCGCCATTAATTAGCCATGGCTCGCACCAGCCACCTCCATATGACGAGCCCTCTCGCGCAAGTGAATTGTACCAGTCTATAGAGCACCCAGCACCAAGCCTTAATGGATTTGGCGGTCATGATGGTATTGCGCATTATCATAGGGAGGAATTACGCTGAGAAACATTGGTTCCTCGCAATGTTCACTCCACCAGCACATCCGCAGCATACTCCTTCCGAGCAGAAACTCAGGGCCCCGCTGAAGCTTTGGGGAAGAGAAGCCAACTCGACAGGAACCTGGGTCCCTTCTAGGGTCTCCACCATGCCAAGGATGAGAGGGAAATCATGCAGAGGGGCCGCTTGGTACAGGGTTGAGTCCCGGCGCCAGCAACAAAGGAAGTTCGAAAGGGCACTTGCCATAACATCCACCCAACGCAAAAGAACACCACGGATGCCTCCCATGGCGTACGTAGAGGAAATCAGTTTGGAGGAAGCCATGCAGAGCCACCCCTCAATTGAATTTGAGAAGGAAAACAAGCTTCCGCCTGGGGACACCCTGTAGAGCTTCAATGCCAACCGCTCGGAGTACTTCTTCCCAACCTGTTTCATGGAGGAGAAAACCCCTCTCGACGGTACCATAGGGACGGCGATGCCACAAGGGATTTCGACCAAAGCAGTGATGGACTGCAGGCAACAAGCACCCGACGTCAGCGGTGGGCTGGAACAGCCATCCTTCCCTGATTTATGGCACCTCCCACTCATCTTCGAGCTCAGGAGTCTAATGGATGACCAAGTTTTTTGCCTCGCCAGGATTGACCAAAGGCTGGACATGCTTTTTGCAGCCCATTCCATGAATCTTCCGCAGAGGCAATGTCCGATGTGTGTGCAGACGTACTCACTTCTAGCAAGTTGGCGACAGTAGGGGAGCGGGAGGAAGTGCACAGGAAAATGTTTCAATGAAGCTTTCGGTTAGGGGTATCTCTGTTGTTCCGTATCTAGTTCTAGTTCAGTTAGCTTGCTCAATTTCTTTACATCTAGCTATGTCACACTTTTTGAAACCTATTAGTATAATAGCCCTGGTTTCCTTCGGGCGGGGCATTTTCATGTTTATTTTGATAACAGAGTAACACTTGGCACAGGATATCCAGCTGTCCCGGTTTCCTGTTTAGGCGGGACAGCTGGTATCATCAACTGTTACTGTATGATCTTTATGTTAATATAATAGGTTCCACCCCTTTTTATTTAAAAAAAACAAACAATAAATTTAATTTAATTTATTTAATCAAATCTAAAGTAATACACACCATAATAAAATAAAAAAATAAAATAATAATAATAAAGTGTTACATGTAATAATAATAAAATAATACTAAACTAAACACAAAGAAATAATATAACATATTAATTAATTAAGTATATCATTTTTGATACATTCCTAAAGTATTAATACATTTATAATAATATATAAATGTAATATTACACACATGTAAAAAAAAAAACTAATATATTTGTTAATAAATATACTAAATTCTCTCTCTCTCTCTCTCTCTCTCTCTCTCTCTCTCTC
>JZKD02S0503165.1:5167-16917 GCA_000966675.3 Picea glauca | reverse complement strand
CTTCGCTCGCAGTCACAACTCTTCATCTTCTTTGTCAGCTACAGCCAGTCATTTTTGTCTTCTTTGGTTTCTAAGCCCCTTCCTTCATGTGACCATCGACGATGACCAAATACCTATTCAAGAGGCACTTCCCCAACTCGATTTTGTGAGCACTAGCTCCATTTCTTGATAGGACCTTGGGCGATGGTCTCTCGTGACCACGTGATTGCGGGTGCGAGCTCTCTTCTCGTTATCCCCCTGTCGCATGTGACCTCAG
This sequence comes from Picea glauca, assembly GCA_000966675.3. NCBI lineage: Eukaryota > Viridiplantae > Streptophyta > Pinopsida > Pinales > Pinaceae > Picea > Picea glauca. The sequence continues at coordinate 16,661 of JZKD02S0503165.1, read as the reverse complement.
GATATGTCCTTGCATAAGCAAACGATTGTGGGCATGTGTAACACCCTATTTCCCCTAGCCTGTAAATATAACTTTATTGGCCAGGAACTATGGAAAAATCAAAGTGTGAATGTTTAATTTGGTGGACCTTTGTATAAAGGTAGATGAATGTAAATCTTGTTATTTTGATGGATAATGGAAACATGTTGCATGACTTCTGAGAGAGGGGATGTGCTAAGAAAGAGAGGCCATGATTGTTAATGAAAAGGTGGTAGAGGGAACCCAGAATGGTTGTGATAACCTCCACCAAACTAGTACCATACTAGAGTTAATGTTGCTCAGATCAAAACAACCCTCTGCCCAGAAATGAATTCCCGTCAGGATGGTAGGTGGGAAGAGCCTCCTCAAGAGTTAATGAGGGATGGGGCAGACTGCCCATCGACATGGCTTCCAGACTTGACCACGGGCGGGGGGATTCTAGCCACACGCAACCTTGCTGCGGGAGGAAAGAAGGGAAGCGTGGTGGACAGAGGGAGATCCTACAAGGAGTACAGAGATGAAAGAAGAAACTCTTGGGTCTGAGGAAGGATTGAAAACAAAAACAATGAGTTCTGATCACAGAGAATAGAGATAGAGCTAGGAGAAGGAGAGTAACCTTAGTCCTCATCTATTACTGTATTGGGAGAAGGAGAGTAACCTTCATCCCCAACTTCTGTTGAGTTGGAAGTAAGAGATTGAGTCTCAGAGCATCGTGGCCTAATCTTGGGGGTGGCTAGTGATAAATCCATTGGGAGTGACTGAGCCTATGGTTGGGTGGAAATGAGCACCCCTCTCAGTAGTCACATCATGCCTAGTGGTTTTGATAAGTGTTTTATGCCTTGTATTTTGAATTGAATATCATGGATACATGCTCATGTTTATACGCCCATAAATGGTTTCTGTATGCTATGATTTCCTAGTAATTTAGATTGGAAATAATGAATGCATGTGTATACTTAGATGCCACAGATGGTTTACGTATAGAATGAGTAAGTCTGGAGCATGAGTCTGTTCCACTGAGAATCATCCCACCTATCTAATTCTCTTGGTGTTTTGGTTTAATCCCTCGAAGGCACCTTCCCCAGGGAATTGCATCATGTCTCAGAGTTGGAGTAAGCTCCTTGGTATGGCTACCGCTATGGTAAACCCATGAGATTACCCTGCCCGGTGTCATAGCTTATAACTTGGTGAGTTAGGAAGGAACTTCATTTAGGTCAGTAGCCTAGGGACTCTGAAAAGTACCCAAGCCCTTATCTAGAAACCCAACTAAGACTAGGGAAAATTACCCAAGAACCATTTGAAGGTTCATGTGATCCGGGTCTGGAAACCCTGTGCAAGTAGGAGTTAGCTCTCGAAGGTTTCGGAGTCATGGGAATTTGAAGCTCCGAGAAATTGAATTTTGTTACCTAAGTTTAGAAAGGATAGCGAGTCCAATTATCGAAAGGGAGTATCCTTTCGTTTGATAGAAGAACAAATGATATCCTTTTAGAAGTATCCCAAGTCTTTCAGGACCAATGGATCTATAGGAGGATCGCAGGCGATAACGCCTCGACCCCTTCAGTCTTCACAAGTAGCAATGGAATCAGGGCCATAGATCCCAGGATCCATCGGGAGCTACCTTGACCATCAATCTTAACCATTGTGTAGGCGGGAGAGTGGAATTGTCAAAGCCCTGAAAGTCCCAAAGTAATCGGAACCGTCCATCAAGAGAGGACACGTGGTGGGAAATCAGTGTTTCACTAACTCGCAACTCGGGGGAGTCAAAGGATGGAGTTCCTAGAACCCCCGAATCACGAAACTGCGATTTGATTACAGCTGTCGGATCACGGGGATTTGAGGGCCGTTGATTTGGTTCTTTGAAATTTCTATATTTTGCGAGTCGAGGAATGGAGATGGTCAGCCTTTCCAACTTTGCGAGACATGAAGTCCCAGCAAAATCTGGGTCATTTATTTGTGGGAGGCTCAAAGCCATTGATTTGTAGAGTGGAATAATTTCGGAGCTTCAGACTTTGGGATTCCAAGGAGGAGGAGTTGGATGAGTTCTCCAATTTCGCGAGTGGCGAAATCCTGATTGAATCTAGGCCATTGGATAGAGAGAGACCCGCAAATCGTCGATTTAGCTTGGTCATGGTTTCGGAGATTTGGTCATCGGGAAAACAAAAGTGAAGACTTTCCCAAAGTCGCAAAGGTAAATCGCTGACCTAATCGGGGTCGTTGGTTAGCAGAGGGTTTGGAGTCGTTAGATATTCGAGAGTTAGAGATTTGGAAAGGAAGGAAGAATTGTTCATGACTCTCCGAATCACGAAGTCCCAAAAAAAAATATGGGAGCTGGGACCCAGTCCTAGAGGAAGGTCACACCGTGATCATAGGTGAGAGGGNGAAGAAAAAGAATAGTTTGGGATTCCATAAGAAAAGGTTTAACTCCTCAAGATTTAAGAACTATGGAAAAGATTTTAGGGGGATCCTTCCAACTAGAAGTGTATATCAGCAAAATTTCCCCTCTCAAAGTGGAAATAAACCTTTTCAGACGGTCCCAACAAAGACCGATAACCTAAAGAAGGGACCCTTAAAATGTTGGGGTTGTGGAGAAAATCATAGATTGAGGGATTTCCCACACATACAACAAAACAATAAGGGGGTATAAAATATCCAAGAAGCTACCACTGTCAATGATGTGGCAAGGATCATGCCACGAATCCATGCAGCCCTGGACAATAATCAAGCTGACCATCAAGCTTCAGTAGTGGAGCTGGAAGGTATGATCATCAACCATCCAATTTCTATTTTAATTGACCCAGGTTCTAATTTGAGTTATGTAGCCCCTCAGAATTTTGATAAGTGTAAACTGCAACCAACTAGACATGTTAAACCATGATTGGTACAACTAGCCACTGGGACCAAAAGAAAGGTGGCAGAGGCTATACATCCTGCCAATTCATCATGGGTGGATTTCCCACCCAAGAGACCCTTAACATACTTCCCTTGGGATCTTATGACTTGTTGATTGGTATGGATTGGTTNGAAACTCTCTGGTCCGAGGAAGGATTGAAAGAAAAAACAATGAGTTCTAATCACAGAGAATAGAGATAGAGCCAGGAGAAGGAGAGTAACCTTAGTCCTCATCTATTATTGTATTGGGAGAAGAGAGTAACCTTCATCCCCAACTTTCGTTGAGTTGGAAGTAAGAGATTGAGTCTGAGAGCATTGTGGCCTAAGCTTGGGGGTGGCCAGTGATAAATCCATTGGGAGTGACTGAGCCTATGGTTGGGTGGAAATGAGCACCCCTCTCAGCAGTCACATCACGCCTAGTGGTTCTGATAAGTGTTTTATGCCTTGTATTTTGAATTGAATATCATGGATACCTGATCATGTTTATACGCCCATAAATGGTTTCTGTATGCTATGATCTCCTAGTAATTTAGATTGGAAATAATGAATGCATGTGTATACTTAGATGCCACAGATGGTTTTCGTATAGAATGAGTAAGTCTGGAGCATGAGTCTGTTCCACTGAGAATCGTCCCACCTATCTAATTCTCTTGGTGTTTTGGTTTAATCCCTCGAAGGCACCTTCCCCAGGAAATTTCATCATGTCTCAGAGTTGGAGTAAGCTCCTTGGTATGGCTACCGCTACGGTAAACCCATGAGATTACCCTGCCCGGTGTCATAGCTTATAACTTGGTGAGTTAGGAAGGCACTTCATTCAGGTCAGTAGCCTAGGGACTCTGAAAAGTACCCAAGCCCTTATCCAGAAACCCTGTGCAAGTAGGAGTTAGCTCTCAAAGGTTTCGGAGTCATGGGAATTTGAAGCTCCAAGAAATTGAATTTTGCTACCTAAGTTCAGAAAGGATAGCGAGTCCAATTATCGAAAGGGAGTATCCTTTCGTTTGATAGAAGAACAAATGATATCCTTTTAGAAGTATCCCAGGTCTTTCAGGACCAATGGATCTATAGGAGGAGTGCAAGCGATAACACCTCGACCCCTTCAGTCTTCGCAAGTAGCGATGGAATCGGGGCCATAGATCCCAGGATCCATCGAGAGCTACCTTGACCGTCAATCTTAACCCTTGTGTAGGCGGGAGAGTGGAATTTTCAAATCCCTGAAAGCCCCAAAGTAATCGGAATCATCCATCAAGAAAGGACACGTGGTGGGAAATCAGTGTTTCACTGACTCGCGACTCAGGGGAGTCAAAGGACGGAGTTGCTAGAACCCCCGAATCATGAAACCGTGATTTGATTACAGCTGTCGGATCACGGGGATTTGAAGGCCGTTGATTTGGCGCTTTGAAATTTCTATATTTCGCGAGTCAAGGAATGGAGATGGTCAGCCTTTCCAACTTTGCGAGACACGAAGTCCCAGCAAAATCTGGGTCATTTATTTGTGGGAGGCTCAAAGCCATTGATTTGTAGAGTGGAAGAATTTCGGAGCTTCAGAATTTGGGATTCCAAGGAGGAGGAGTTGGATGAGTTCTCCAACTTCGCGAGTGGTGAAATCCTGATTGAATCTAAGCCATTGGATAGAGAGAGACCCGCAAACCGTCGATTTAGCTTGGTCATGGTTTCAGAGATTTGGTCATCGGGAAAATTAAAGTGAAGACTTTCCCAAAGTCGCAAAGGTAAATCGCTGACCTAATCTGGGTCATTGGTTAGCAGAGGGTTTGGAGTCATCAGATCTTCGAGAGTCAGAGATTTGGAAAGGAAGGAAGAATTTTTCATGACTCTTCGAATCACGAAGTCCCGAAAAAAAATATGGGAGTTGGGACCCAGTCCTAGAGGAAGGTCACACCATGATCATAGGTGAGAGGGCTAGCACTTGCTAGGCCCCTAATCGGGTTTCAGGACTTAGAGGAGTTGGAGAAGTTGGGATGCCTTGCATCGAAAGCCCCGAAGTCACAAAATGTGATGCATCGTTTAGGTTAAGTATGTGGTCATGGAAATGGTCATGTGAGCGGAGGGAACTAATGGTCAGTAATCCCTTTCGAAACTCGGGAGTTGGAGGAGATAGGGTGCCTTGCATCGAAAGTTATGAAGTCGCGAAACGTGATGCGCCATTCAAATTAAGCCTAGGGTCATGGGTAGTGGTCACATGGAAGAGGATAAGGGAAGAGATATCCTGGGATAGGCCCCTGTAAGAATTAGAGGATTATGTCCCTTGAGAAAATGCGAAAATTTTATTATACCATTGTGGGTGTGTGACAAAATGGTATCAGAGCATGGTTACAACACTTGGCCTTCTTGGGATCATGGACGAGTCACTTAAATAACCCTATATGGGTACTTTCCAAGGAGTGACACCCTACCTTACCTCTTTCTTAAGAGGTCTGATTTAAAAATGTCATTAAGGAAATGAATGAAACCTTTTACTGTGTGTGTACATTAAGAAGTTTTAAACTATGTATCATTCATGAACCAATAGACTGTTAGATAACTATATGTGTTTTTTCCAACACTTGAACAGTCAGTGAATCATGGGAAGACCCCAATACTTAAGGATGATGACGTTCCATGAAGTGGGGGATGACTCTCACAATAGAGACGAGGAATCTGATGAAAGGAGGGCGGTGGAAACCCCTCCGGATCTGGCTGAAACTATAAAAAGTCTCAGGGCCAAGCTACAGATTTTCAAGGCTGACAATGAGAGACTGATAAAGGAGTAAGAGAAATAAACAAAAATTAACGCAGTCTTGCTACAAAGATTATCCTACATACAGAGGAAACTACAACATGAACCCACAACCAGTCATGCGGACCGGCGACACAAGAAGAGAGGTCAGAGTCCACCTGAGACCCGAAAACATGACTCCATAATTGACCCCACTAGGAGAAGTACCGTGAAGAAGGTCCAACCTAGAGGCAGGGGACACTCATCAAGAGAGTCCTCTAGAAAGGAAGTTGATAACTCTGAAGGGTCTTCTAGTAGTAGGTCCAGCTCACATTCTCAGAAGAAAGGAAAGAAACAAAAGTGTTCCAAAACCCATGGTCTTGAAGAGTTCAAGAAATCCAAACCACCCTCTTTTGACGAAGAGATAAAGAAGGGAGAAGAGGCGGAAGCTTGGCTGCTTGGTTTAAAGAAGTATTTTAGAGTCTATGACTACTCCGAAAACTTGAAGGCTTGAATAGCCATCTTCAACCTGAATGGAAAGACTTCCATTTGGTGGGAATACCTTAGGAATGTGAAAGGAGTCCATGAGAAGGACTTGTCATGGAAACAATTTGAGAAATACTTCAGAAGGTAGTATCTGTCAGAAAAATACATGGATGAGAAAACTAAAGAATTCTATGAACTTCGGCTGGGACAACTCACCATAGAGGAATTTGTCAATAAATTCCTTGAACTACTGAGGTATGTATCCTACATAAAAAATGAAAAAGAAAAAATGTAGTGGTTCATTAGTGGGTTACCTCAAACCTACCGGAACAGGATTGAGTTCAACGAACTAAGGACCTTAGAAGAGGCTATCTGAAAGGTGAGGTATTGTTATGAACAGTTTTGGAGCAAGACAAGGCCCCACAAGGACTGGAAGAAAAAGAATAGTTTGGGATTCCATAAGAAAAGGTTTAACTCCTCAAGATTTAAGAACTATGGAAAATATTTTAGGGGGAGCCTTCCAGCTAGAAGTGTATATCAACAAAATTTACCCTCTCAAAGTGGACATGAACCTTTTCAGACGGTCCCAAAAAAGACCGATAACCTAAAGAAGGAACCCTTAAAATGTTGGGGTTATGGAGAAAATCATAGATTGAGGGACTGCCCACACATACAACAAAACAATAAGGGGGTCTCAAATATCCAAGAAGTTTCCACTGTCAATGATGTGGCAAGGATCATGCCACGAATATATGCAGCCCTGGAAAATAATCAAGCTGACCATCAAGCTTCAGTAGTGGAGCTAGAAGGTATGATCGTCAACCATCCAATTTCTATTTTAATTGACCCAAGTTCTAATTTGAGTTATGTAGCCCCTCAGACTGTTGATAAGTGTAAACTGCAACTAACTAGACATGTTAAACCATGGTTGGTACAACTAGCCACTGGGACCAAAAGAAAGGTGGTAGAGGCTATACCATCCTTCCAATTCATCATGGGTGGATTTCCCACCCAAGAGACCCTTAACATACTTCCCTTGGGATCTTATGACTTGTTGATTGGTATGGATTGGTTGGCTGCTCATAAAGCTAAAATGGACTGTTACCATAAAACTTTAGAATGTGTAAATGAAGATGGGAGAAAGATGACCCTCCAATGGATTCAGAAGCCTGTCTCAGTGAGACAAATATCGTCCCTTCAAATGAAGAAGTATTTCAGAAAAGAGTGTTCCTTATATGCAATATAGATGTTGGACTCCGTTGAAGATGACAAACCAAACCTAGAGGACCACCCCATATTAAGAGAATACAAGGATGTATTCCTAGAAGAAGTACCAGGTCTACCTCCGAGAAGGGATATTGACTTCTCAATAGAACTTACACCGGGAGCGGTACCAGCATCTAGAACGCCATACAGAATGAGCACGCTAGNGGGTTGTGGAGAAAATCATAGATTGAGGGACTGCCCACACATACAACAAAACAATAAGGGGGTCTAAAATATCCAAGAAGCTACCACTGTCAATGATGTGGCAAGGATCATGCCACGAATCTATGCAGCCCTGGACAATAATCAAGCTGACCATCAAGCTTCAGTAGTGGAGCTGGAAGGTATGATCGTCAACCATCCAATTTCTATTTTAATTGACCCAGGTTCTAATTTGAGTTATGTAGCCCCTCAGACTGTTGATAAGTGTAAACTGTAACCAACTAGACATGTTAAACCATGGTTGGTACAACTAGCCACTGGGACCAAAAGAAAGGTGGCAGAGGCTATACCATCTTGCCAATTCATCATGGGTGGATTTCCCACCCAAGAGACCCTTAACATACTTCCCTTGGGATCTTATGACTTGTTGATTGGTATGGATTGGTTGGCTTCTCATAAATCTAAAATGGACTGTTACCATAAAACTTTAGAATGTGTAAATGAAGATGGGAGAAAGATGACCCTCCAATGGATTCAGAAGCCTGTCTCAGTGAGACAAATATCGGCCCTTCAAATGAAGAAGTATTGCAGAAAAGAGTGTTCCTTATATGCAATATAGATGTTGGACTCCATTGAAGATGACAAACCAAACCTAGAGGACCACCCCATATTAAGAGAATATAAGGACGTATTCCTAGAAGAAGTACCAGGTCTACCTCCGAGAAGGGATATTGACTTCTCAATAGAACTTACACCGGGAGCGGTACCAGCATATAGAATGCCATACAAAATGAGCATGCTAGAGCTCATTGAGCTCAAGCTACAGCTAAAGGAGATTATGGACAAAGGCTACATCTGACTCAGTGTATCTCCGTGGGGAGCGCCTGTCATGTTTGTGAAAAATAAAGATGGCACACTTCGACTGCGCATAGATTATAGACAACTCAATAAGGAAACCATAAAGAAAAAGTACCACTTACCAAGAATCGATGACCTGTTCGACCAATTGGGAGGTGCATCCATCTTCCCAAAGATCGACCTAAGATCGGGCTACCATCAAGTCTAGATTAGGGATGAAGATATCCATAAAACAACCTTCAGGATGAGGTATGGTCACTACGAGTTTGTGGTGGTGCCATTTGGTTTAACCAATGCCCCCGCCACTTTTATGTGCTTGATGAATAATGTACTCAACAAATTTCTAGACAAATTTGTATTGGTTTTCATTGATGATATCCTAATCTACTCCAAGAACAGGGAGGAGCATGAAGAACATCTTAGACTCATACTTAAAGTACTAAGGGAGCATCAGCTCTACGTCAATGCGATTTCTTTCAGAAGAAAGTCCACTACTTAGGCCATGTCATATCTAAGGAAGGGGTGGTCGTAGACCCTGACAAGATCAGATCCATTATGGAATGGCCTACCCCGAAAGATGTATNTGGATGGGAAAACTAAAGAATTCTATGAACTTCGGCTGGGACAACTCACCATAGAGGAATTTGTCAATAAATTCCTTGAACTACTGAGGTATGTATCCTACATAAAAGATGAAAAAGAAAAAATGTAGTGGTTCATTAGTGGGTTACCTCAAACCTACCAGAACAGGATTGATTTCAACGAACTAAGGACCTTAGAAGAGGCTATCTGAAAGGTGAGGTATTGTTATGAACAATTTTGGAGCAAGACAAGGCCCCACAAGGACTGGAAGCAAAAGAATAGTTTGGGATTCCATAAGAAAAGGTTTAATTCCTCAAGATTTAAGAACTATGCAAAAGATTTTAGGGGGAGCCTTCCAGCTAGAAGTGTATATCAGAAAAATTTCCCCTCTCAAACTGGAAATAAACCTTTTCAGACGGTCCCAACAAAAACCGATAGCCTAAAGAAGGAACCCTTAAAATGTTGGGGTTGTGGAGAAAATCATAGATTGAGGGACTGCCCACACATACAACAAAACAATAAGGGGGTCTAAAATATCCAAGAAGCTACCACTGTCAATGATGTGGCAAGGATCATGCCATGAATCTATGCAGCCCTTGACAATAATCAAGCTGACCATCAAGCTCCAGTAGTGGAGCTGGAAGGTATGATCGTCAACCATCCAATTTCTATTTTAATTGACCCAGGTTCTAATTTGAGTTATGTAGCCCCTCAGACTGTTGATAAGTGTAAATTGCAACCAACTAGACATGTTAAACCATGGTTGTTACAACTAGCCACTAGGACCAAAAGAAAGGTGGCAGAGGCTATACCATCCTGCCAATTCATCATTGGGTGGATTTCCCACCCAAGAGACCCTTAACATACTTCCCTTGGGATATTATGACTTGTTGATTGGTATGGATTGGTTGGCTGCTCATAAAGCTAAAATGCATTGTTACCATAAAACTTTAGAATGTGTAAATGAAGATGGGAGAAAGATGACCCTCCAATGGATTTAGAAGCCTGTCTCAATGAGACAAATATTGGCCCTTCAAATGAAGAAGTATTACAGAAATGAGTGTTCCTTATATGCAATATAGATGTTGGACTCCGTTGAAGATGACAAACAAAACCTAGAGGACCACCCCATATTAAGAGAATATAAGGACGTATTCCTAGAAGAAGTACCAGGTCTACCTCCAAGAAGGGATATTGACTTCTCAATAGAACTTACACCGGGAGCAATACCAGCATCTAGAATGCCATACAGAATGAGCACGCTAGAGCTCGTTGAGATCAAGCTACAACTAAAGGAGATTATGGACAAAGGCTACATATGACTCAGTGTATCTCCGTGGGGAGGGCCCGTCATGTTTGTGAAAAATAAAGATGGCACACTTCGACTGTGCATAGATTATATACAACTCAATAAGGAAACCATAAAGAAAAAGTACCACTTACCAAGAATCGATGACCTGTTCGACCAATTGGGAGGTGCATCCATCTTCCCAAAGATCGACCTAAGATTAGGCTACCATCAAGTCTAGATTAGGGATGAAGATATCCATAAAACAACCTTCAGGATGAGGTATGGTCACTATGAGTTTGTGGTAGTGCCATTTGGGTTAACCAATGCCCCCGCCACTTTTATGTGCTTGATGAATAATGTACTCAACAAATTTCTAGACAAATTTGTATTGGTTTTCATTGATGATATCCTAATCTACTCCAAGAACAGGGAGGAGCATGAAGAACATCTTAGACTCATACTTCAAGTACTAAGGGAGCATCAACTCTACGCTAAGTTTAGCAAGTGTGATTTCTTTCAGAAGAAAGTCCACTACTTAGGCCATGTCATATCTAAGGAAGGGGTGGTCGTAGACCCTGACAAGATCAGATCCATTATGGAATGGCATACCCCGAAAGATGTATCTGATATTAGGTCCTTCATGGGCTTAGCAGGATACTATAGAATATTCATAAAAGGGTTTTCCAAGATTGGTTGTCCAATCATTGCCCTTCAGAAAAAGNGGAAAATTGTGAAGTCTTTACATAGGGGAGGTCCGGGGGTCGAACCCCACGGACTCCCATTACATTTTATATAACACATAAACCAAATAATGAGGGGAACACGTGGCGCCCATGGATTGGGCCACGTGTCCTCATATCATTTGCCACCAACCGGACACGTGTCAACATCCAACTCGCCAGCAATCAACCAATAAACAACTGCCACATTATCACCGTACGGTCTGTACAGTCCTGCCACGTCAGACCGTACGGATTGTACGGACAGGTACAGTCAACATCAATTTTTTGCCTGTTTGTCTTGGCGAACAGATCGTGATATCTTCTCCATACGGACTCCGTTTGAGAAAGTAAATATATCGTCGAAATCAGGAAGACGAGACGGACGCAATGGCACTATTTTCATAATATTCCGAGCACTTTGAAAATTGAGCAAAATTTGATCCCCTGATCACACCTCCCCATTGGGAAGCTTTTGGACCTCCAAAAGACTATCTCAGTCTATGTGAA
>JZKD02S0503154.1:0-16918 GCA_000966675.3 Picea glauca | reverse complement strand
AAACAACAAACCATAACACGCAGATTGATAACGGAGTTCGGCACAACTTTGCCTACGTCTCCGGGCCTTTGTCTCTGTGGGGGAGGCTTCTTTATTTATGTTCAAATGCTCAAAATTACATCATTTCAATGCCAAATGGCAACAAGACTGATCTGGTCATGTTCTCCCTGATCTCTAGAACCCTGCAAAGAAAACGACACGCAAAATGGACGTCCGTAGCTCCCAGAAATGATCCGACAGCGTCTCCTCCTCAAAAGCTTATTTGCATCAAACTGAGTTTGGCTTGGCTTTTCTCCAGAAAAACTATTCTCTGACTGACTGCCCATGGCCTCAAACAGGCCTAGTTTATATAGCCTTGAAGTTGGTTTCTCAGCTCCAACTTCCTCCAAGAATTTGGCCTCCAAAAATGCCCAATATCCCCCAAAAATGGAGAGAATCAGCTAATAATAGGCATAATATTAATAAAAGAAACCAAAACTTATTATAAAAACCCACTTTTATAAAGTGATTGGGCGTTAGCCCCTTCCATTGGTGAACGCCCCCCTTAACTCGGTCATATGGGTTATTTTGGGCTGAGCGTGAGCCCATAGACTACGCGCTAGCCCCCCTTATCTCGCGCTACTCCCTGATTCTCGATCGTATGGCCTATTCATATGGCCATGGGGCTAACAGTATTAACACCCCATGCTATTACATAGGTAACGGTTCCGTCAATCGCGCCGCTCCCAGTTCCAGTTGAATGGTCGTGTGGTGGCGTATTGTCCGAGGGCTGGGGCTAAGCCCCGACCCTTTTTACCACTGGCTAACCCTTTGTTTCAATTTAAATATAAAACTTTTCGTTTGACTTACAAGTTCTACCGGCCGCCCGGGTGGCTAGCCCATTTTTCCAGTCCATTCGCCCACTGGAGGTCGCGGGTTCGACCCCCGGCCATGCCAAATTTTACAATAAACCAATCATACAGTGCCATGTGGAATCCCGTGACTCGGCCACGTGGCACCTTAAAAACCAACCAAAACATGCCATGTGTCATTCGCTGATTGGCCCACATGCCTGCTACATCAACTGCCATGTCATCTTTCGTACTGCCCAGTCAGCCTGCCACGTCAACTACTGACGTCACCCTGCCACGTGTCACCCTTTTAGTGGTGACACATGTCACCTCGGGATACATCCAACTGTATTCCAAATCAACCAAATTTGTATGACACGTTTCACTCCCTGGAGCTGCCACGTGTCGTTGTACGAACCTACCACATGTCGCTGTACAGACCTACCACATCAGCGTCCATACAGACTGTACGGACTGCACAGTCATCAATTTTTTTTGCCTATTTGACTTTTCGGACAGAACGCGATATCTTCGCCATACGAAGCCCGTTTGACAAAGTAAATATACCACTGGAATCAGGAAGATGAGACAGACGCAGTGGCATAGGTTTCATTTCATTCTGAGCACTTTCATTTTTGAGCATTTTTCAAGCCCTATCAGGTTTTTGGATCCAATTTCGGATTACTCCCCCATGAGGTTTTCCCAAGATATATCTTGTATTCTATGATTGCTTATATTTCAATGATCCTATTACATGCAATTGTTAATGAATGTTAAAGAAGATAAATGTAACTTCTAAAATTGTAACTTATTGAATTAAGATATGTCTTATTGCTTACTGCGTTAACTTGTAGAATNTTCCGTCAATCGCGCCACTCCCGGTTCCAGTTGAATGGTCGTGTGGTGGCGTATTGTCTGAGGGTTGGGGCTAAGCCTCGACCCTTTTTACCGCTGGCTAACCCTTTGTTTCAATTTAAATATAAAACTTTTCATTTGACTTACAAGTTCTACCGGCCGCCCGGGTGGCTAGCCCGTTCTGCCAGTCCATTCACCCACCGGAGGTCGCGGGTTCGACCCCCGACCATGCCAAATTTTACAATAAACCAATCATACGGTGCCATGTGGCATCCCGTGACTGGGCCACGTGGCACCTTAAAAACCAACCAAAACATGCCATGTGTCATTCACTGATTGGCTCACGTGCCTGCTACATCAACTGCCATGTCATCTTCCGTACTGCCCAGTTAGCCTGTCCTGTCAGCCTGCCACATCAACTACTGACGTCACCCTGCCACGTGTCACCCTTTCAGTGGTGACATGTGTCACCTCAGGATACATCCAACTGTATGCCAAATCAACCAAATTTGCATGACACGTTTCACTCCCTAGAGCCACCACATGTCGCTGTACGAACCTACCACGTGTCGCTGTACGAACCTACCACATCAGCATCCATACAGACTATACGGACTGCACAGTCAACAATTTTTTTTTTCCTATTTGACTTTTCGGACAGAACGCAATATCTTCGCCATACATAGCCCGTTTGACAAAGTAAATATACCAATGGAATCAGGAAGATGAGACGGACGCAATGGCATAGGTTTTGTTGCATTCTAAGCACTTTCATTTTTGAGCATTTTTCAAGCCCTATCAGGTTTCTGGATCCAATTTCGGATCACTCCCCCATGAGGTTTTCCCAAGATATATCTTGTATTCTATGATTTCTTATATTTCAGTGATCCTATTACATGCAATTGTTAATGAATGTTAAAGAAGATAAATGTAACTTCTAAAATTGTAACTTATTGAATTAAGATATGTCTTATTGCTTACTTCGTTAACTTGTAGAATTAATTCAGGGGTCCAATTCTTGTATTTTCAACAAATAACTGGATCTCATCTGCTCAAATATTAGGGAAATCAACAAAAAAACTTTCGTGCAAATATGTAAACACGTACCTTTGTATCCATTCTTCTATGTTGATCTGTGGATTGTTATTTTGATATACAACAAAATTTATCTTCTTCGCATCCAACCATTATCTAATCTCTTCCTTTGAAGGTCTACAGATCCCTCTCATTCGCAGATCTTAGTCTCGACAAAAGAACCATTTTTTGGCACGCATGGGAAAATCCAGGGTCAAAAATTAATTTACCAACAAATTCCAAGATACTATCCCTTTCGACATCACCCGGAAGAAGGTGAAGTCTCACCGGAGGTACCTATGGGGACTACGGGAATGAGGCTTCCATATTGATGAAGGTAATGGAGACCATTCTAACACTCATTCCTACTTAACCTTCCTTCAACATGCAAATACCCTGTGCGTGAAATTATAATAACATATGAAAGATTCACCTTAATTATCCATTCAACATGTGTACAGAACCATGATATACATATTCATATTAACCATTAAGCATCTATTACATGTGCACAAAAAACAAAGTAAAAAAATACATCATAACAACACACACATCAGAACATAGGAATTTAACATGGTTCACCCCAACTTGGCTACATCCACAATTGTTGTCTTCTTATCTTATTCATTCATATTCAGTTCTTACAACAAGTCTGCACTGTGATCATATAATATACATAAGTTCTATCTGAAATTACCTAATCATTTGTGCATATAGTGCACACTTAGATAATTCTCCAACCATACTCCTGAACTCTACTCATATCATTCGCTCATACTCTTAATCCATATTTTGAAACACACACACACACACACACACCTCTACCGAAAAACCCATTACATATTTTGTACATTGCTACTAGGGCTTAGTCCATTACAAAATGGACCAAATGGTCTAACTACTACTAACTAACTTCCACCCTCTGCGCGATGGCTCTTGAATGTGCGCTAATTATATTTTGTGCATGTTTCTCCCTTTCTAACTTGTCGCATAGTGTTCTCCTGTTTGATTCCCAAAACTTACCCAAAATGTCCTTCTCCAATAAGTATCTTAGAGGATCCAAAAAAATTTCCATATGCAAAAGTAACAAACTNTGTTAAAGAAGATAAATGTAACTTCTAAAATTGTAACTTATTGAATTAAGATATGTCTTATTGCTTACTGCGTTAACTTGTAGAATTACTTCAGGGGTCCAATTCTTGTATTTTCAACAAATAACTGGATCTCATCTGCTCAAATATTAGGGAAATCAACAAAGAAACTTTCGTGCAAATATGTAAACATGTACCTTTGTATCCATTCTTCTATGTTGATCTGTGGATTGTTATTTTGATATACAACAAAATTTATCTCCTTCGCATCCAACCATTATCTAATCTCTTCCTTTGTAGGTCTACAGATCCCTCTCAGTCGCAGATCTTAGTCCCGACAAAAGAACCATTTCTTGGCATGCATGGGAAAATCCAGGGTTAAAAATTAATTTACCAACAAATTCCAAGATACTATCCCTTTCGACATCACCCACAAGAAGGTGAAGTCTCACCGAAGGTATCTATGGGGACTATAGGAATGAGGCTTCCATAGTCATGAAGGTAATGGAGACCGTTCTAACACTCATTCCTACTTAAACTTCCTTCAACATGCAAATACCCTATGCGTGAAATTATAATAACATATGAAAGATTCACCTTAATTAGCCATTCAACATGTGTACAGAACCATGATATACCTATTCATATTAACCATTAAGCATCTATTACATGTGCACAAAAAACAAAGTAAAAAAATACATCATAACAACACACACATCAGAACATAGGAATTTAACATGGTTCACCCCAACTTGGCTACATCCACAATTGTTGTCTTCTTATCTTATTCATTCATATTCAGTTCTTACAACAAGTCTGCACTGTGATCATATAATATACATAAGTTCTATCTGAAATTACCTAATCATTTGTGCANATCGAACCCACTTTCTAGTTCTCACCATATTAGCACTTATGAAAATTCAGAAAAAGTTACAGTAATCTCAGTATTGGCCCTTAAGTAAATTCTATAGCAAGAGAAAAAAGAGAAAACTCTAATGGAAATATAAAGATTTATAGAAAGAGGAAAAACGTGAACCTAAATATAAATTAAAATGCAATTAATTTACATCGAGACACAAGATTATACATATTTTACAAAGCGCTATGCTTTGCTGATGTCATGTCCTAAAGGGAGGCAAGAGCTAGATGGAAAGCAATATGCTTTGTTGATGTCATGTCCTGCAAGAAGAGGCTGAAATTCAGAGTAGTCATCATAATTTAAAAGATTTTAAATACAATAAATAAACAAATTCCTATAAATTCTAAATACAATAAATAAACAAATTCATATAGATTGCACAGATACCAGATTTGAGTAACAACCCAAAGTTGTAGAGACATTTCAGAGGTGTAAGTATGTTCCTTAACATGGCGTCGATTGGTTTGTCTCTACACAATGATGTACCTGCTAATTTTGTACTAGTTAACTCTAAGATTGTCATGAAAATACATCATAGAAAAAAAAATCCTGGAAGAAAAAAATCCACATTGAAACAAAAAGCCAATTACCGATTAAATTAATCTAAGGTCAAGAAAAATATTTATTCAGTAATAACTCGACCAGAGCGTCCCGTTGCATCAAGCTGTTGGATCACATCCTGAATGACAACATCTTTATTCTGGGAGGCGGGGTCATTCTGAATGAAGTGTCTACCATCTGGTAATTACACGCCTTTCATTGAGGTATGCAACCGAAGGAATAAATCCCAAATGCAATGCATGTTTTAACATTATAACATTAGTTGGCAGTGGACACCTTCCTCGGAATGCTTTAAGATTAGTGGTTACATGTCCATGAACTATTGAACTATATGCTATTTTCCATGAACTATTGAACTATGTGGCATCTTCCATTCCATCTTCCATGAAATGTTGAACTGCATGCCATATGTCATCCATATGCCATTAACTTATATATTCTTCGGCACTTCAATACTTATAATGTCGACACTCTTTAAATGCCACCAACACACTCACTCTTCCCAATAACTCAATGAACCAAATGTCTTTTTATTTAAATAAAAATAATATCATCAATTCTAAAGGACTAACTATATGTTAATGACAATTAAATATATCAAAGACAATTCACTTGGAAATTGTCTGCTACATGATATGACTTTGCCACTTGGTTAGTGTGGCTTAAGCCGCGTCCATGGAACTCTAGCTCCATACTCATACACAGAATTTTCAGCTCCAAATCCATACACAAAATTTTCAGGTAGTAATTCCTAAGCCGAGAGGAGTTCCTTTTCTAGACCCATTTAGATATACACCAACGTTAGAGCTAGTTTGATTTGATGGCCTTGAAGCTGCATTGAGGGCATATCTTGGGTCAAAAAAGGTTACTTTCGGTGGGTTTATTCCTACGAACGGTGCATTAGCTCCATGATTGGAATTTTGGAGGTGATTAGTTCTAGGTAAGAAGCGTCTCATCAATTTTGTGCAACGTGTTTCACCTTTACTACAAAGGCGTTCGCTTTGTATCCCATTGTATTTCCAATTCGACGAGTAGGAATGTAGTCTTAGGCCTATGATGGCATGAACTTGAAATTCCAATATCTCAAATGCATTTAGACTAGCATGTGATTCTCAGGCTACTGCAACACAATAATGGAGAGCATTGGTATAAATGTATGAGTGGGAATAAGATGAGGACCTAGGACCTAGAAAATAGACACTTATATTTCTTCCCCTGCGAGAGAACCTTACGGATACATCAAAGAATTCATATCCAGATGTCAATCCTATTCATTATCGGATATAAATTGAATCTTATTCACCAACATACATAACAATAAGAAGGTGAAAGGATATCCCAAGGAAGCGGGCTAGGCAAAACGAGCGATTTTTCCGAGACAACACTCGAAACTATGAGCATGAATTTATTCCTTATTTGATTATATGAACAATTTCATGCACATTGTGTTTTGAATGAGTCTATGTGTTGCATATATGAATGAGACCATTTCATATAGTGGGATTGAACATAACACTTCAGGGATAGAACAATGGGATTGACACCGTGTTTGTTTGGGCGTGTCTCTCTGTTTGGTCCAGACACTTGTTTTTTGTTAGAATGAGTTGGATGGGTTTGGTCCCCTATTGTAGGTCTATCTCATTCTTTATCTGTCTTANATCGAACCCACTTTCTAGTTCTCACCATATTAGCACTTATGAAAATTCAGAAAAAGTTACAGTAATCTCAGTATTGGCCCTTAAGTAAATTCTATAGCAAGAGAAAAAAGAGAAAACTCTAATGGAAATATAAAGATTTATAGAAAGAGGAAAAACGTGAACCTAAATATAAATTAAAATGCAATTAATTTACATCGAGACACAAGATTATACATATTTTACAAAGCGCTATGCTTTGCTGATGTCATGTCCTAAAGGGAGGCAAGAGCTAGATGGAAAGCAATATGCTTTGTTGATGTCATGTCCTGCAAGAAGAGGCTGAAATTCAGAGTAGTCATCATAATTTAAAAGATTTTAAATACAATAAATAAACAAATTCCTATAAATTCTAAATACAATAAATAAACAAATTCATATAGATTGCACAGATACCAGATTTGAGTAACAACCCAAAGTTGTAGAGACATTTCAGAGGTGTAAGTATGTTCCTTAACATGGCGTCGATTGGTTTGTCTCTACACAATGATGTACCTGCTAATTTTGTACTAGTTAACTCTAAGATTGTCATGAAAATACATCATAGAAAAAATTTCCTGGAAGAAAAAAATCCACACTGAAACAAAAAGCCAATTACCGATTAAATTAATCTAAGGTCAAGAAAAATATTTATTCAGTAATAACTCGACCAGAGCGTCCCGTTGCATCAAGCTTTTGGATCACATCCTGAATGACAACATCTTTATTATGGGAGGCGGGGTCATTCTGAATGAAGTTTCTACCATCTGGTAATTACACCCCTTTCATTGAGGTATGCAACCGAAGGAAGAAATCCCAAATGCAATGCATGTTTTAACATTATAACATTAGTTGGCAACGGACACCTTCCTCGGAACGCTTTAAGATTAGTGGTTACATGTCCATGAACTATTGAACTATATGCCATTTTCCATGAACTGTTGAACTATGTGGCATCTTCCATTCCATCTTCCATGAAATGTTGAACTGCATGCCATATGTCAGCCATATGCCATTAACTTATATATTCTTCGGCACTTCAATACTTATAATGTTGACACTCTTTAAATGCCACCAACACACTCACTCTTCCCAATAACTCAATGAAACAAATGTCTTTTTATTTAAATAAAAATAATATCATCAATTCTAAAGGACTAACTATATGTTAATGACAATTAAATATATCAAAGACAATTCACTTGGAAATTGTCTGCTACATGATATGACTTTGCCACTTGGTTAGTGTGGCTTAAGCCGCGTCCATGGAACTCTAGCTCCATACTCATACACAGAATTTTCAGCTCCAAATCCATACACAAAATTTTCAGGTAGTAATTCCTAAGCCGAGAGGAGTTCCTTTTCTAGACCCATTTAGATATACACCAACGTTAGAGCTAGTTTGATTTGATGGCCTTGAAGCTGCATTGAGGGCATATCTTGGGTCAAAAAAGGTTACTTTCGGTGGGTTTATTCCTACGAACGGTGCATTAGCTCCATGATTGGAATTTTGGAGGTGATTAGTTCTAGGTAAGAAGCGTCTCATCAATTTTGTGCAACGTGTTTCACCTTTACTACAAAGGCGTTCGCTTTGTATCCCATTGTATTTCCAATTCGACGAGTAGGAATGTAGTCTTAGGCCTATGATGGCATGAACTTGAAATTCCAATATCTCAAATGCATTTAGACTAGCATGTGATTCTCAGGCTACTGCAACACAATAATGGAGAGCATTGGTATAAATGTATGAGTGGGAATAAGATGAGGACCTAGGACCTAGAAAATAGACACTTATATTTCTTCCCCTGCGAGAGAACCTTACGGATACATCAAAGAATTCATATCCAGATGTCAATCCTATTCATTATCGGATATAAATTGAATCTTATTCACCAACATACATAACAATAAGAAGGTGAAAGGATATCCCAAGGAAGCGGGCTAGGCAAAACGAGCGATTTTTCCGAGACAACACTCGAAACTATGAGCATGAATTTATTCCTTATTTGATTATATGAACAATTTCATGCACATTGTGTTTTGAATGAGTCTATGTGTTGCATATATGAATGAGACCATTTCATATAGTGGGATTGAACATAACACTTCAGGGATAGAACAATGGGATTGACACCGTGTTTGTTTGGGCGTGTCTCTCTGTTTGGTCCAGACACTTGTTTTTTGTTAGAATGAGTTGGATGGGTTTGGTCCCCTATTGTAGGTCTATCTCATTCTTTATCTGTCTTATATGAAAGAGTAATCTTGCTAATGCTAAATTCCTCACAATCCTTTCCTTTGTCACTTTCCAAATGGAAATACATGCTTCCATATTTAGATTTCTTTCATTGTTTCTATCAAACTTAGGCATGAGGAACATAATCAAAATTTTATCCAATGATGAATGCATGACAACTATATATATATATATATATGGCTTTTATTTTTTTCATGACATATTTGTGCATAGAAAGCGGATTCTTAACTTGCTTTACACATCTATCAGGATTCTTACTATTTGGAGGGTACAATCATCCCTTTGCCCCATAGAAACTAGATTCCTAACTTCCAATGATGGAGTAGACATCTAGTGATGGTAAGGGTGTTATTAGTAGTTGGACATACCTTATGAATAGTTTCTCTAAGTGATTACCACAAAGGTGATACTAGTTTCTAGTTAATCAAACAAAATTTCAAATTTTTTTTGTGATACAAAGAAATTTTTTGTCAAAGTATTTACTATTTCTCAAAGTGTTTACTGATAATTCCTTACTTGCGAAAAACAAACAGTAAATAAGAATGACACTCAATCTTACTGATAAAATGATGAATAACGCACTTGCAACATTTCGACTTTGCAAAGTTCAAGCAAACAACAAACATTTGAAGCCAATAAACCCAATAAACCAGTGATGAATCTCTCAAACATATAAGTAGAAGAAAAGAACCCCATAATTATAATTGATGATGGGGTGACAATGGACATTCAATGACTTGCCCTTCTTGATTGTCTGACTTACCCTTTCAGCCTTCAGGTCTATTTGGTGGTGGAGTGCATTGATCATGTGACTTACCCTTTTATTTTATGTTTTATGATTTAGCCATCTCCGTCATACTTCAACAAACTTAGGTTTGGAAAAACTACAAAACTTAGGTTATACAAAATTGGCAAGATGCATTGTTTCAGTATCCTTCAACAAACTTAGGTTATACAAATTGGGAAAGATGCATTGTGTCAAATCCTATTTAAGGACCTCAAAAAGAGAGTCAATGAAAATATTGTGTCAGTCATCCTTCAACAAACTTAGGTTATACAAATTTGGAAACATGCATTGTGTCATGTCCTATTTAAGGACCTCAAACCTCAAAAAGAGAGTCAATGAAAATATTATAGACTTAAACTTAGGCTATCTAAACATTCAAAAGTGCCCGACAATAAGCTTACAACTTATTAGCGAATAGTATGTTTTAATAAAATAATTAAAGTATCATAAAAAAATAAGCATTTCACTCCTCCTATGTAAAAAAAAATAAACATTTCACTTTTCCTATGTACAACTTTGAGAAACTCAAAAATATATATAATCAAAGAAAAAGTAATTGAAATTCAATGATATATCTATTACTAGAGTCCTGAACTTGAAAGTAATTTAAAAATGCAACCGATAATAAAGAGTATAGTGCTCTAAATTATCATAACGAATTGAAATCAAACTTTCCACATATTTGTCAATAATGTATCAAACTTGCCACATACAAATATGTGGGAAGTCAATGATGTATCAAACTTCCCACATAACATTGAAACAAGCCAAGCCAAACAAAAGTTAAAAAACTCTCACACAACATTGAAACAAGCCAAGCCAAACAAAAGTTTAAAAACTGACTTTTAATAAAACAGGGTTGGTTTTCCATTGGGAAATAGAGCTACGTTAACTCATCTCTGCACAGCGGACATGAAATTCGACGTTGAAACCACAGAATGATACACCATCTATGGAAAATATGATTACAGCGCAATTTTGCAGCACGTTCTTCCGTGGAAAACACTTCAAGACAAATTGCACATAAATTACCTGTGGCCGCGAGCTCCTGAGAGATATAAACATCGTTAGAAGACGCAACAGCTGCGAGAGTAGCAGCGAATGGATGGATGCTATGGTCGATAATATGTCGCCATCTCAACTGAGGATGAATATCAACACTATCTGGGAAGACATTCAGAGAATTAGGAGTCTCCTCCAACAATTGCAAGATCCGTCCACACTTTTCAAAATTTCCCCTCCATGCAATTTGTTGGCTCAAAAAATCTTCGCCTGAACGACTCCAATCCCGTATATTTTGTTACAAAACAGTATTATCATCTACAAGCATTGTAATTTCGACCTCTATTTCCTCACCAATGTAATTCAGTGGACGCCATTCATACTCTCCGGCGACTAGGTTTTCGTCTAACCTAAATACGTCCACACTTTNCAAATGTCTTTTTATTTAAATAAAAATAATATCATCAATTCTAAAGGACTAACTATATGTTAATGACAATTAAATATATCAAAGACAATTCACTTGGAAATTGTCTGCTACATGATATGACTTTGCCACTTGGTTAGTGTGGCTTAAGCCGCGTCCATGGAACTCTAGCTCCATACTCATACACAGAATTTTCAGCTCCAAATCCATACACAAAATTTTCAGGTAGTAATTCCTAAGCCGAGAGGAGTTCCTTTTCTAGACCCATTTAGATATACACCAACGTTAGAGCTAGTTTGATTTGATGGCCTTGAAGCTGCATTGAGGGCATATCTTGGGTCAAAAAAGGTTACTTTCGGTGGGTTTATTCCTACGAACGGTGCATTAGCTCCATGATTGGAATTTTGGAGGTGATTAGTTCTAGGTAAGAAGCGTCTCATCAATTTTGTGCAACGTGTTTCACCTTTACTACAAAGGCGTTCGCTTTGTATCCCATTGTATTTCCAATTCGACGAGTAGGAATGTAGTCTTAGGCCTATGATGGCATGAACTTGAAATTCCAATATCTCAAATGCATTTAGACTAGCATGTGATTCTCAGGCTACTGCAACACAATAATGGAGAGCATTGGTATAAATGTATGAGTGGGAATAAGATGAGGACCTAGGACCTAGAAAATAGACACTTATATTTCTTCCCCTGCGAGAGAACCTTACGGATACATCAAAGAATTCATATCCAGATGTCAATCCTATTCATTATCGGATATAAATTGAATCTTATTCACCAACATACATAACAATAAGAAGGTGAAAGGATATCCCAAGGAAGCGGGCTAGGCAAAACGAGCGATTTTTCCGAGACAACACTCGAAACTATGAGCATGAATTTATTCCTTATTTGATTATATGAACAATTTCATGCACATTGTGTTTTGAATGAGTCTATGTGTTGCATATATGAATGAGACCATTTCATATAGTGGGATTGAACATAACACTTCAGGGATAGAACAATGGGATTGACACCGTGTTTGTTTGGGCGTGTCTCTCTGTTTGGTCCAGACACTTGTTTTTTGTTAGAATGAGTTGGATGGGTTTGGTCCCCTATTGTAGGTCTATCTCATTCTTTATCTGTCTTAAATGAAAGAATAATCTTGCTAATGCTAAATTCCTCACAATCCTTTCCTTTGTCGCTTTCCAAATGGAAATACATGCTTCCATATTTAGATTTCTTTCATTGTTTCTATCAAACTTAGGCATGAGGAACATAATCAGAATTTTATCCAATGATGAATGCATGACAACTATATATATATATGGCTTTTATTTTTTTCATTACATATTTGTGCATAGAAAGCGGATTCTTAACTTGCTTTACACATCTATCAGGATTCTTACTATTTGGAGGGTACAATCAGCCCTTTGCCCCATAGAAACTAGATTCCTAACTTCCAATGATGGAGTAGACATCTAGTGATGGTATGGGTGTTATTAGTAGTTGGACATACCTTATGAATAGTTTCTCTAAGTGATTACCACAAAGGTGATACTAGTTTCTAGTTAATCAAACAAAATTTCAAAAAAATTTTGTGATGCAAAGAAATTTTTTGTCAAAGTATTTACTATTTCTCAAAGTGTTTACTGATAATTCCTTACTTGCGAAAGACAAACAGTAAATAAGAATGACACTCAATCTTACTGATAAAATGATGAATAACGCACTTGCAACATTTCGACTTTGCAAAGTTCAAGCAAACAACAAACATGTGAAGCCAATAAACCCAATAAACCAGTGATGAATCTCTCAAACATATAAGTAGAAGAAAAGAACCCCATAATTATAATTGATGATGGGGTGACAGTGGACATTCAATGACTTTCCCTTCTTGATTGTCTGACTTACCCTTTCAGCCTTTAGGTCTATTTGGTGGTGGAGTGCATTGATCATGTGACTTACCCTTTTATTTTATGTTTTCTGATTTAGCCATCTCCGTCATACTTCAACAAACTTAGGTTTGGAAAAACTACAAAACTTAGGTTATACAAAATTGGCAAGATGCATTGTGTCAGTATCCTTCAACAAACTTAGGTTATACAAATTGGGAAAGATGCATTGTGTCAAATCCTATTTAAGGACCTCAAAAAGAGAGTCAATGAAAATATTGTGTTAGTCATCCTTCAACAAACTTAGGTTATACAAATTTGGAAAGATGCATTGTGTCATGTCCTATTTAAGGACCTCAAACCTCAAAAAGAGAGTCAATGAAAATATTATAGACTTAAACTTAGGCTATCTAAACATTCAGAAAAGTGCCCGGCAATAAGCTTACAACTTATTAGCCAATAGTATGTTTTAATAAAATAATTAAAATATCATAAAAAAATAAACATTTCACTCCTCCTATGTAAAAAAAATAAACATTCCACTTTTCCTATGTACAACTTTGAGAAACTCAAAAATATATATAATCAAAGAAAAAGTAATTGAAATTCAATGATATATCTATTACTAGAGTCCTGAACTTGAAAGTAATTTAAAAATGCAACCGATAATAAAGAGTATAGTGCTCTAAATTATCATAACGAATTGAAATCAAACTTTCCACATATTTGTCAATAATGTATCAAACTTGCCACATACAAATATGTGGGAAGTCAATGATGTATCAAACTTCCCACATAACATTGAAACAAGCCAAGCCAAACAAAAGTTAAAAAACTCTCACACAACATTGAAACAAGCCAAGCCAAACAAAAGTTTAAAAACTGACTTTTAATAAAACAGGGTTGGTTTTCCATTGGGAAATAGAGCTACGTTAACTCATCTCTGCACAGCGGACATGAAATTCGACGTTGAAACCACAGAATGATACACCATCTATGGAAAATATGATTACAGCGCAATTTTGCAGCACGTTCTTCCGTGGAAAACACTTCAAGACAAATTGCACATAAATTACCTGTGGCCGCGAGCTCCTGAGAGATATAAACATCGTTAGAAGACGCAACAGCTGCGAGAGTAGCAGCGAATGGATGGATGCTATGGTCGATAATATGTCGCCATCTCAACTGAGGATGAATATCAACACTATCTGGGAAGACATTCAGAGAATTAGGAGTCTCCTCCAACAATTGCAAGATCCGTCCACACTTTTCAAAATTTCCCCTCCATGCAATTTGTTGGCTCAAAAAATCTTCGCCTGAACGACTCCAATCCCGTATATTTTGTTACAAAACAGTATTATCATCTACAAGCATTGTAATTTCGACCTCTATTTCCTCACCAATGTAATTCAGTGGACGCCATTCATACTCTCCGGCGACTAGGTTTTCGTCTAACCTAAATACGTCCACACTTTCCCAGGTACTCTCCACTCACCACTGATCGCCAATTAATCGTCTGACAAATCCTGATATTGGACGCTGGCTCACAATTTTGTTAATGAGTCGGTCTATTATTTCATCTCTCTCTGATATCGTGCTTTTGTTCGTCCTTTGTGAGAGTTCGTCCATTTCATCTGGCTCTGTTGGTCTCTGTGAATAACATACCTTAGAAAGCACCCTCAAAAGAATTTATCCTTCCTTGCATTTCGGCCTTCTTTTCTTCACTTTGCTCATAATTTTGGCTTAGATATCTTTGGTTACCTCAGTCACCTATATATCTTCAATATCCTCAAGTGTTCCACACCAAAAATGCTCAAAGAAGCTCTCACAAGAAGCTCTCCATCAATACTCCAAAATATATTCCCACAAGAAGCTCTCCATTGATCCACAAAAAGGATGTCTACAAGAGACCATTGTTAAGACCATTGTTATCTTATTTATACTTTCATCCTTTAGGTCACATAACCCATTTTTAGGTCACTTAACCTATTTTCCTTATTTTAGGGTTAACCACNCACTTTTCCTATGTACAACTTTGAGAAACTCAAAAATATATATAATCAAAGAAAAAGTAATTGAAATTCAATGATATATCTATTACTAGAGTCCTGAACTTGAAAGTAATTTAAAAATGCAACCGATAATAAAGAGTATAGTGCTCTAAATTATCATAACGAATTGAAATCAAACTTTCCACATATTTGTCAATAATGTATCAAACTTGCCACATACAAATATGTGGGAAGTCAATGATGTATCAAACTTCCCACATAACATTGAAACAAGCCAAGCCAAACAAAAGTTAAAAAACTCTCACACAACATTGAAACAAGCCAAGCCAAACAAAAGTTTAAAAACTGACTTTTAATAAAACAGGGTTGGTTTTCCATTGGGAAATAGAGCTACGTTAACTCATCTCTGCACAGCGGACATGAAATTCGACGTTGAAACCACAGAATGATACACCATCTATGGAAAATATGATTACAGCGCAATTTTGCAGCACGTTCTTCCGTGGAAAACACTTCAAGACAAATTGCACATAAATTACCTGTGGCCGCGAGCTCCTGAGAGATATAAACATCGTTAGAAGACGCAACAGCTGCGAGAGTAGCAGCGAATGGATGGATGCTATGGTCGATAATATGTCGCCATCTCAACTGAGGATGAATATCAACACTATCTGGGAAGACATTCAGAGAATTAGGAGTCTCCTCCAACAATTGCAAGATCCGTCCACACTTTTCAAAATTTCCCCTCCATGCAATTTGTTGGCTCAAAAAATCTTCGCCTGAACGACTCCAATCCCGTATATTTTGTTACAAAACAGTATTATCATCTACAAGCATTGTAATTTCGACCTCTATTTCCTCACCAATGTAATTCAGTGGACGCCATTCATACTCTCCGGCGACTAGGTTTTCGTCTAACCTAAATACGTCCACACTTTCCCAGGTACTCTCCACTCGCCACTCGCCACTGATCGCCAATTAATCGTCTGACAAATCCTGATATTGGACGCTGGCTCACAATTTTGTTAATGAGTCGGTCTATTATTTCATCTCTCTCTGATATCGTGCTTTCGTTCGTCCTTTGTGAGAGTTCGTCCATTTCATCTGGCTTTGTTGGTCTCTATGAATAACATACCTTAGAAAGCACCCTCAAAAGAATTTATCCTTCCTTGCATTTCGGCCTTCTTTTCTTTACTTTCCTCAGAATTTCGGCTTAGATATCTTTGGTTACCTCAGTCACCTATATATCTTCAATATCCTCAAGTGTTCCACACCAAAAATGCTCAAAGAAACTCTCACAAGAAGCTCTCCATCAATACTCCAAAATATATTCCCACAAGAAGCTCTCCATTGATCCACAAAAAGGATGATCTACAAGAGACCATTGTTAAGACCATTGTTATCTTATTTATACTTTCATCCTTTAGGTCACATAACCCATTTTTAGGTCACTTAACCTATTTTCCTTATTTTAGGGTTAACCACTTTCCATAAATAGAAAGTTCTCCAATACTTTAACATTTAAATATTCCTTCTTGATTTTT
>JZKD02S0503132.1:0-16918 GCA_000966675.3 Picea glauca | reverse complement strand
CTTAGAGTTGATGAAGTTGTTAATGCTATCAAAGGATTAGGTGAAGATATCGATGAATCCTTGGTTGTACAAAAAGTGTTGAGATCACTTCTCTTGAAGTATGATGCTAAGGTCTTCGCCATTAAAGAAACTAGAGACTTGACCAAAACGACAATGGATGAATTACATGGGTCTCTTATAGCACATGAAATGAGAACAGGTACAGAAAGTGACCAGCCAAACAATGAAGCAACCTTTAAAGCCATAAAGAAGACAAAAGATAAGGATAACGACCTTGATGAAGAAATAACAAATTTTGTAAGAAGGTTCCAGAAGGGAAGTGGAAGAAACAAAGGTAAGTCTCCTCTCAAATGCTTTAACTGTGGTAGAATATGACATATTGTTGAAAACTACTACTATAAAAAGAGAAGTCTCAACAATAAAAAGAGCTTCTACTCCAAGGATGATGAAATCTCCTCAGATGAGAGTGACGAAGAAGATAATGATGGAGGAGAAGTCCTCTTCATAACCCAAGAAACCCAGGATGATGATCACAAGAATTCTAAAGAAGAAGAAATCATTTGTGAAGAAGATTCAGATGAATTAACCAACCTTGATTCCTTTTGGGGATACAAAGACAATGCAGAGAGTGAACAAGAAGATGAGAATCATGAAAAGTTGAAGTATTTTGAAACTAAAAATAGAAACCTTAGAAACACAAACATAATACTAAAAGGTGAATTCAGTAGTTGTGAATAAGAGAATTACAAGCTTGAAAAGACCATTAATAGCTTGAAGAAAGAATTAGAAGATTATGAGAAACTAAAAGTAGGATTGGATCACACAAAAGGGGAGCTCCTATTGACAACAAAAAAGTTGAAGAAGTTTGAAAAAAGAACTGAAAAATTAGATGAGATCCTTAGCAGTCAAAGATCTCCAAACAACAAGACATGACTAGGATACAATGACAGTTTGAAGACAACAAAATAAGAAAAGGAAGTTGAAAATGATGAAACCAACATTCCAGAACAAGTTGAGCAACAAGATAAAAGACTAGAATTAAGAAGGAATGAGACATTGACGCAGCCGCACCCACAGGCACATCCGCTCACACAGGATCTTCTCTTCTTCTCTCCCCGAAG
The DNA here is from genome assembly GCA_000966675.3 of Picea glauca. Lineage (NCBI taxonomy): Eukaryota > Viridiplantae > Streptophyta > Pinopsida > Pinales > Pinaceae > Picea > Picea glauca. The sequence goes on along the minus strand of JZKD02S0503132.1, from coordinate 15,797 downwards.
AACTTTTGAATAGCTCTTCTATTTCCCTGTCGGGAAATCTGCACCCACAGATCTCTTCGAGCGATCCCCCTCTCTTTACTTATCGGGGAATCGGAACTCGTGACTTTGCGAGTCTAATGGTTGAGTGCTGCACTCTCGAGTCCCCGAGACCCGATGCCTCAGTCAACGCTGACTCCCTCCTGTCGAAACTTTCCTTATCGTGATTTTGTTACTCACAATATTGAACACCTTGATTCTCCGACTCCCGATACCTGATGCACCGAAGCTTCGACACACACACACACACATGCGAGTTGACTTTTCTACTTCCCATCACTCCTATCGGGATTTCAGATTTCGTGAGATCGTGAATCCTGATACCAAAATATTTGGGATTTTCCCTTCCCCGAACTCCGATAAAGTATGCCACCTATCTTCCACCAGCTCCTGCGGTCCCACATTGGTTACGTCACTGTTGGGATATCGCGGATCACGATTCCAAGTGGCAAGATTTATCTGTCCTGGAAACCCCCGATACTCCGAACCCTGACTTCTTTGGATCTTCTGACATGTGTCCCAAACAATGAACGGTTCTGGGCTCGTCGGGATATCGTGGATCGCGATATCACAATTCCTGTTGCAATAATTTTAAGCTTCGACTCACGAAACCTCGATTCACGATATGCGTGTGGATCCAAGGACCCTCGTGGTCTTGATCAACGACTCCACCCCTCCTGCTCTTAGAACCCTTTGGGGATACGTCGCTTTATATTCCCTGCACCTTTACAAGATCTAAAGGCCTACGGTGGTTCGCTAATTCTCCCCGGAGAATACCGACCGTCCATTCCTTCCTGATAAATCTTGCGAAATGAATCAAGTCCCTCCTCCACGAAGACTTGTTCACCTGCGCGCAAACTTGCAGCGCCTGCCTGAACACTTCAAACACAACTTCTCTGTGCAATCCTTCGACTGATTCGAATACTCTATCCTTCCTGAGCTTTCCCATGAATTTCGATTCCTTCAGAAAACTCCCTTGCGCGCACTCCTTGCGGAAACCCTTCAACCACGTCTAAGTGTTGAAGTCTTCGACTCTGCGCATGCCTACAACAACAATCCTTCAAAGACTCACTCAGGTTCGCTACCCTGAGACTTTACCCAGCCTGTGCACTTCTTGCATGGATCTTGTGCCCAACTGCACCTTTGGGATGAATGAGAACAAAAGCTTTCTCTAAGTAAGCCCTTTGTCAACGCACTCCATGCGGACAAGTTCGACTGCACTCCTTGCAGGAATCCTCTGGATCAAATAGAGAAACAATTGAAACTCATTCCTTCACCCTCTCAGACTTCAATTCAACCATGAAATCATATACACAACATATAAAAGCAAATGTATAACAGGAAATAAACATTCATGAGCATATCAACATCAATACACAGAGAATCAGACACAAAACCATGAATTTGAACTAATCTTCTTCTATTAATTCAAATATCAGTACATGGGTGTTCTCCACACAACTCCCTTCTTGCTCTTCTTCCTCAATTCTGAATTGATAATATTACAATGATACAATGAGGGTGTCTATAGCCGTTTTCCCTCTTGCTTTCTAAAACTGTCTAATCTATGAGTTAAAATCCTACCTACTTGCATTAACTAGATTAAATGCCATCTATCTACTAAAGGACGAGAGCTATCTACTCAAGGTCCATTACAATATACAAAGGTGCCTCTTCTTAAATGACTTCATTTAAGATCGTGCACAATTCCAAAGAATTCTTTTCAAAATTTGTGCTGGCTTGTCCAGCTGTCCTCCCTTCCACGCTAGCTCGCTTGACGAGTTGGCGATGCTCCTACATCATACTCCCTCGCTTGAAAAATTTCATGGGCTCCTGCACAGTCTATCCATGCTTCTGTATGTCTGCCTTAGTCTCCCAACTGACATCCTCCACTGGATGGTCCTTCCATTTGACAAGATACTCATAGTATTCTTTTCTCCTGGTCTTCTTACCCACTCTCTTGTCCAGTGTGCATTCCATTTGTGGATTCTCTGCAACTGGCATCTGTTTCATCCACTGGATCACTGGCTCCTCTGTTCCAGTCTCTACTCCTCCAGCCCTGAATGGGTATAAATCTGCAACATTGAATATCGGAGATATTCCGATCTCATCCGACAACTCGATCTCATAAGCGTTTTCTCCGAATTTTCTCAAGACCTTGCATGGTCCGATTTTCTTCATTTTCAATTTATTGTATGTTCCCCTTGGGAACCTTTCTTTCCTCAAATGTGCCAGAACTAATTCACCAACCTCGAACTAAAGTTGTCTTTTCCACTGATTGGCTCTACGCTTATACTCTTGAATTGATTTCAGCAGTCGTTCCTTCACCCTGCTGTGAAGTTATTTCATCGCCTCAATGAATTCTTCTGCACTAGCGCTGCTAGTAGCAATTTGTTCTGAATCCCTCAATTTAGAAACTCTCCTCGGCTGTGTGCCATACACAATTTGAAATGGGCTTCGGCCTGTGCTCCTATTCACTGAATCATTGTATGCGAACTCTGCCTGTGGCAATATGCTATCCCGGCTGCTATGGTGCTCTGTTACCAAGCTTCTCAGCAAGTCTCCCAGACTTCTGTTCACCACTTCTGTTTTCCCATCCGTCTGAGGATGATAGGCAGAACTAAACATCAAATTATTTCCTAGCTTCTTCCATAATGTCCTCCAGAAATGTCCCATGAACTTTGTATCTCTATCCGAAACTATACTTCTTGGCAAGCCGTGAAGTCGAATGACCTCTTTGAAAAACAGATTTGTGATGTGAGTCGCATCACTGGTTTTCTGGCATGGGATAAAATGTTCCATCTTGGAAAACCTATCCACTACCACAAAGATCGAATCAAATCCTCTTTGCATCCTTGGCAATCCCAATATGAAATCCATGCTGATTTCATCCCACGGTCTCTCAGGTATGGGTAATGGTTGATAGAATCCTGCATTCTGCTTCCTGCCCTTTGAATGCTGGAAAATTCTACATCTGTTTACAAACCGCTTGACCTCTGATCGCATCCCTGGCCAAAAGTATGATTCGCTCAGCTTTGCAAATGTCTTTTCATGACCGAAATGTCTGGCCAATCCTCCGTTGTGTTTCTCCTTCAATAGATTCTCCCTCATGGAGCAATTTGGAATACATAATTGATTGCCTTTGAAAAACAATCCTTCTTGGATCACGTACTCTATCCACTGACTTCTGTCTCTGAGAACTAGATTCTCACCTGCTTCATATGCTTCTTTAAAATCCTGATCATCTGCATACATATCTATGAGTTCATCAAAACCCAACGTCTTGACTCGAAACTCCTGCAACAACAAACACTTCCTGCTCAAAGCATCAACCACTTTGTTAGCAGTACCCGAAATGTGTTTAATCACAAAAGTGAAATTCTGCATGTATTCAACCCACTTAACATGCCTTTGATTCAACTTCTCCTATTGAGTCACATATTGTAATGCATGGTTATCACTATATAAAACAAATTCCTTTGGGATCAAGTAATGCCTCCACTTATTTAATGCATGTATGATAGAATAGAATTCCTTATCATACGTGGAGTACTTCAATTTCACCTCATTCAACTTCTCGCTGAAATATGAAATTGGTCTGTCCTCCTGACTCAAGACTGCTCCTATGGAAAAACCGCTCGCATCACATTTCACTTGAAACGTCTTCTGGAAATTCGACAACACCAAAACTGGTTGTTCCGTGATCTTCCGCTTCAACAGATTGAAGCTCTTCTCAGCCTCTTCAGTCCAGCGAAAAGATTTATGTCACTTCTTCACTGTATCCATCATCGCTGCGCTAATTCCACTAAAATTTCTAATGAACTTTCGGTAGAAACTAGCCAAACCATGAAAACTTCTCACCTCAAAAATATTTCTCAGTGATGACCAATTTTTGATCACTTCTACCTTATCTGGATCCATTCTTAACTCATTCGCCGAAATAACAAAACCCAGATAAATGAGCTCTGTCTTCATAAGCAAAGATTTCTTCATGTTAATCAACAACTTCTTCTGCTGTAGCTTCTTCATCACAATGGCCAATTGCTTCAAATGCTCAGCCTTCATCTTGCTGAAAATCAGTATGTCATCCAGATAAACGATGACAAATTTTTCGATGAAATCTTTTAGGACTTCATTCATCAACCTCATAAAGGTACTCGGCACATTCATCAAGCCAAACAGCATAACAATCCATTCATACAAACCCTCGTTTGTCTTGAATGCTATTTTCCGTTCATCACCCTCTCTCATGCGGATATGGTGATATCCGCTGAGGCAGTCCATTAAATCATCCATCCTCGACAATGGAAACCTATACCTGATGGTTATCTTGTTGATGGCTCTTGAGTCGGTACACATCCTCCAGCCTCTGTCTTTCTTTGGACTGAGCACTTTTGTAACAACACACAGACTCAAGCTTTCCCTAACCAAACCTTTGTCCAACAAATCCTGGACTTGTCTTTTAACTTCTTCATTTTCTTGCGGCATCAATTTGTACGCGGCTTTGTTTGGAAAACTAGCTTCTGGTATGAGGTCAATATGGTGACTTATGCTCCTCATCGGTGGTAACGAATGAGGTAATTTTTCCACTACGATGTCAGCGAACTCTTCCGGTAGTTCCTGAACCTCGTCTGGTAGATCATCCATTCTTGTGCTAGTCAGAACAATCCTCGGTTTCCTGATGACAAAGAATTGTGGATCTTCTTTCTTCTTCACCTCTGTAAGAAGTTCCTTCCCACTCATGAGAAGTACTGTGTTGCTTACCTCCGGCTTCACCTCCTTATCTTTGATCGAAAGCAACATATGTGTCCTCCCATTCTTATCTAAGGTATATGTATTCATCTTCCCATCATGGATTACGTTCTTGTCATATTGCCATGGTCTACTCAACAGTAGATGACAAACATCCATGGGAATGACATCACATAGAATCTTATCATTATATCCTCCTATCTTGAATTCAACCAAGCATTGTTTAGTAACAGTTACCTAGTGTCCCTTCTGTAGCCATGAAACCTTGTATGGACTCGGGTGACCAGTTGTCTCCAGCTCCAGTTTTTCCACCATCTCGGTTGAAACGAGATTATCTGTGCTACCACTGTCCACAATAACCTTGCATACCCTATCCTTGGTCTTGCAAGTTGTTCTGAAAAGTCTAGTCCGTTGAGATGAACTCTCCACCTCCTTCTCGGGTGTTAAGAGAACTTTACGCATCATCAGTGACCTTCCGCCTTCAGCGTCTTCACCTTCAACATCCCGCCTTTGTGCTTCGGCGATGTGAGCTTCTCCTCTGTCCTTATTTTTCCCTGGACACTTGAATGACCTGTGCCCATTTTTCCCACACGTGAAGCATGTGATTACTCCACCTCTTCCTCTTCCTCAACCTCTGGTATGAGGAAAAGTGTTGTTGTCAGCATATCCTTCGCTCTGCTCTGTATGTTGTCCTCTTTGCTCAACATATGGCCCTCTCTGTGGGGTTCCACCTCTCTCAATATGAGTCTGAGGCTTTTTCCATTCATCCTTGGGCTTCTAGTTTCTTTCCTGGGCAACTGCCTTGCCTCTTGGATGACTCCTGCCTCGCCCTCGCTGACCTTGCTTATGGCTCAACTTCTCCTCCGCTTTCAGATCCATCTGATAAGCATCTTCCACCGTTCGGATGGTTAGCATGATTATTTCATCCTGAATGTCATATCTCAGACCATTCAGATATCTAGCAACCTTCTCATCATCGCTCTCCCGATGACCTGCCCTGATGTTCAGTCGATAGAATTCTTCAGTATATTCTTTCACTGTCATCAACTTCTATCTCAGGTTCTGCATCCTCCTGAACAGAGTAATTTGATAATCCCTCGGGATGAACTTTGCCTTCATCTTTGCAATCATTCGATCCCAACTTTTAATTTTCTGCTTTGCCTTGCAACGTCTATCTGCTTGTAGCTCATCCCACCATAATGCTGCATGTCCTTTCAAGTGCGTGACAACATGCCTGACTTTCTTATCCTCTTCGACATCTTCATAATCGAAGTAGGTGTCCATAGCTCTAATCCAATCCAGAAGTTCTTCTGCATCCAAATTTCCCTCGTAAACTGGAATGTCCATCCTCAGCTTTGCACCCATCCGTGAAATAGCTTTGATTAGGCATTCATTCACTGCATCCTCAGCTGCAACTTCCTCCTCTTGTTCAGCTTCTATTTCACTGTCGGAATCACTAAGATCCCCTGCACTAGCTGTGCGTCTTTGCGCTGTCTCCATGTCTTCAAGTCTTGCTTGGAGATCATGCATCTGCCTTTCTATCGTTGGATCTACCATCTGTCTGCCTCTTTGTCGCACCTCCCTATCCTCTGGATCGGGTGATTGCGCGTCCCTTCTCCTGGGCGGCATGGTGAATTCTCCTTCTTTGCTACAGAAAGAAAAGAATATCTCTGTGCTCTGATACCACTCCTGACGCAGCCGCACCCGCAGGCACGTCCGCTCACACAGGATCTTCTCTTCTTCTCGGCCCGAAGAACTCTTGAATAGCTCTTCTATTTCCCTGTCGGGAAATCTGCACCCACAGATCTCTTCGAGTGATCCCCTTCTCTTTACTTATCGGGGAATCGGAATTCGCGACTTCGCGAGTCTAATGGTCGAGCGCTGCACTCTCGAGTCCCCGAGACCCGATGCCTCAGTCAACGCTGACTCCCTCCTGTCGAAACTTTCCTTATCACGATTTTGCTACTCGCAATATTGAACACCTTGATTCTCCGACTCCCGATACTTGATGCGCTGAAGCTTCGACACACACACATGCGATTGGACTTTTCTACTTCCCATCACTCCTATCAGGATTTTGGATTTTGCGGGATCACGAATCCTGATACCAAAATATTCGGGACTTTCCCTTCCCCGAACTCCGATAAAGTATGCCACCTGTCTTCCACCAGCTCCTACGGTCCCACACTGGTTACATCATCGTCGGGATATCGCGGATCGCGATTCCAAGCGACAAGATTTCTTTGTCCTAGAAACCCCGGATACTTCGAACCCCGACTTCTTTGTATCTCCTGACACGTGTCCCAAACAATGAACGGTTCTGGGCTCGTCGATATATCGCGGATCGCTATATCGCAATTCCTGTTGCAATAATTTTAAGCTTCGACTCACAAAACCCCGATTCACGATATGCGTGTGGATCCAACGACCCTCGTGGTCTTGATCAATGGCTCCAYCCCTCTTKCTCTTAGAACCCTTTGGAGATACGTCGCTTTATCTTCCCYGCACCTTTCCAAGATCTAAAGGCCTACGGTGGTTCGCTAATTCTCCCCGGAGAATACCGACCGTCCGTTCCTTCCTGATAAATCTTGCGAAATGAATCAAGTCCCTCCTCCACGAAGACTTGTTCACCTGTGCGCAAACTTGYAGCGCCTTCCTGAACACTTCAAACACAACTTATTTGTGCAATCCTTCGATTGATTYAAAGACTCTATCCTTCCTGAGCTTTCCCACGACTTTCGAGTCCTTCAAGAAACTCCCTTGTGCGCACTCCTTGCGRCAACCCTTCAACCACGTCTAAGTGTTGAAGTCTTCGACCTTGCGCACGCCTGCATCAGCAATCCTTTAAAGACTCACTCAGGTTCGCTACCCTGAGAATTTACCCAGCCTGCRCACTCCTTTCACGACTCCTGTGCCCAAMTGCACCTTCGGGATGAACGAGAACAAAAKATTTCTCTAAGTAAGCCCTCTGTCAACGCACTCCTTGCGGAAAAGTTCRACTGTACTWCTTGCAGGAATCCTCTGGCTCAAATAGAGAAACAATTGAAACTCATTCCTTCACCCTCTCAGACTTCAATTCAACCATGAAATCATATACACAACATATAAAAKCAAATGTATAACAGGAAATAAACATTCATGAGCATATCAACATCAATACACAGAGAATCAGACACAAAACCATGAATTTGAACTAATCTTCTTCTATTAATTCAAATATCAGTACATGGGTGTTCTCCACACAACTCCCTTCTTGCTCTTCTTCCTCAATTCTGAATTGATAATATTACAATGATACAATGAGGGTGTCTATAGCCGTTTTCCCTCTTGCTTTCTAAAACTGTCTAATCTATGAGTTAAAATCCTACCTACTTGCATTAACTAGATTAAATGCCATCTATCTACTAAAGGACGAGAGCTATCTACTCAAGGTCCATTACAATATACAAAGGTGCCTCTTCTTAAATGACTTCATTTAAGATCGTGCACAATTCCAAAGAATTCTTTTCAAAATTTGTGCTGGCTTGTCCAGCTGTCCTCCCTTCCACGCTAGCTCGCTTGACGAGTTGGCGATGCTCCTACATCATACTCCCTCGCTTGAAAAATTTCATGGGCTCCTGCACAGTCTATCCATGCTTCTGTATGTCTGCCTTAGTCTCCCAACTGACATCCTCCACTGGATGGTCCTTCCATTTGACAAGATACTCATAGTATTCTTTTCTCCTGGTCTTCTTACCCACTCTCTTGTCCAGTGTGCATTCCATTTGTGGATTCTCTGCAACTGGCATCTGTTTCATCCACTGGATCACTGGCTCCTCTGTTCCAGTCTCTACTCCTCCAGCCCTGAATGGGTATAAATCTGCAACATTGAATATCGGAGATATTCCGATCTCATCCGACAACTCGATCTCATAAGCGTTTTCTCCGAATTTTCTCAAGACCTTGCATGGTCCGATTTTCTTCATTTTCAATTTATTGTATGTTCCCCTTGGGAACCTTTCTTTCCTCAAATGTGCCAGAACTAATTCACCAACCTCGAACTAAAGTTGTCTTTTCCACTGATTGGCTCTACGCTTATACTCTTGAATTGATTTCAGCAGTCGTTCCTTCACCCTGCTGTGAAGTTATTTCATCGCCTCAATGAATTCTTCTGCACTAGCGCTGCTAGTAGCAATTTGTTCTGAATCCCTCAATTTAGAAACTCTCCTCGGCTGTGTGCCATACACAATTTGAAATGGGCTTCGGCCTGTGCTCCTATTCACTGAATCATTGTATGCGAACTCTGCCTGTGGCAATATGCTATCCCGGCTGCTATGGTGCTCTGTTACCAAGCTTCTCAGCAAGTCTCCCAGACTTCTGTTCACCACTTCTGTTTTCCCATCCGTCTGAGGATGATAGGCAGAACTAAACATCAAATTATTTCCTAGCTTCTTCCATAATGTCCTCCAGAAATGTCCCATGAACTTTGTATCTCTATCCGAAACTATACTTCTTGGCAAGCCGTGAAGTCGAATGACCTCTTTGAAAAACAGATTTGTGATGTGAGTCGCATCACTGGTTTTCTGGCATGGGATAAAATGTTCCATCTTGGAAAACCTATCCACTACCACAAAGATCGAATCAAATCCTCTTTGCATCCTTGGCAATCCCAATATGAAATCCATGCTGATTTCATCCCACGGTCTCTCAGGTATGGGTAATGGTTGATAGAATCCTGCATTCTGCTTCCTGCCCTTTGAATGCTGGAAAATTCTACATCTGTTTACAAACCGCTTGACCTCTGATCGCATCCCTGGCCAAAAGTATGATTCGCTCAGCTTTGCAAATGTCTTTTCATGACCGAAATGTCTGGCCAATCCTCCGTTGTGTTTCTCCTTCAATAGATTCTCCCTCATGGAGCAATTTGGAATACATAATTGATTGCCTTTGAAAAACAATCCTTCTTGGATCACGTACTCTATCCACTGACTTCTGTCTCTGAGAACTAGATTCTCACCTGCTTCATATGCTTCTTTAAAATCCTGATCATCTGCATACATATCTATGAGTTCATCAAAACCCAACGTCTTGACTCGAAACTCCTGCAACAACAAACACTTCCTGCTCAAAGCATCAACCACTTTGTTAGCAGTACCCGAAATGTGTTTAATCACAAAAGTGAAATTCTGCATGTATTCAACCCACTTAACATGCCTTTGATTCAACTTCTCCTATTGAGTCACATATTGTAATGCATGGTTATCACTATATAAAACAAATTCCTTTGGGATCAAGTAATGCCTCCACTTATTTAATGCATGTATGATAGAATAGAATTCCTTATCATACGTGGAGTACTTCAATTTCACCTCATTCAACTTCTCGCTGAAATATGAAATTGGTCTGTCCTCCTGACTCAAGACTGCTCCTATGGAAAAACCGCTCGCATCACATTTCACTTGAAACGTCTTCTGGAAATTCGACAACACCAAAACTGGTTGTTCCGTGATCTTCCGCTTCAACAGATTGAAGCTCTTCTCAGCCTCTTCAGTCCAGCGAAAAGATTTATGTCACTTCTTCACTGTATCCATCATCGCTGCGCTAATTCCACTAAAATTTCTAATGAACTTTCGGTAGAAACTAGCCAAACCATGAAAACTTCTCACCTCAAAAATATTTCTCAGTGATGACCAATTTTTGATCACTTCTACCTTATCTGGATCCATTCTTAACTCATTCGCCGAAATAACAAAACCCAGATAAATGAGCTCTGTCTTCATAAGCAAAGATTTCTTCATGTTAATCAACAACTTCTTCTGCTGTAGCTTCTTCATCACAATGGCCAATTGCTTCAAATGCTCAGCCTTCATCTTGCTGAAAATCAGTATGTCATCCAGATAAACGATGACAAATTTTTCGATGAAATCTTTTAGGACTTCATTCATCAACCTCATAAAGGTACTCGGCACATTCATCAAGCCAAACAGCATAACAATCCATTCATACAAACCCTCGTTTGTCTTGAATGCTATTTTCCGTTCATCACCCTCTCTCATGCGGATATGGTGATATCCGCTGAGGCAGTCCATTAAATCATCCATCCTCGACAATGGAAACCTATACCTGATGGTTATCTTGTTGATGGCTCTTGAGTCGGTACACATCCTCCAGCCTCTGTCTTTCTTTGGACTGAGCACTTTTGTAACAACACACAGACTCAAGCTTTCCCTAACCAAACCTTTGTCCAACAAATCCTGGACTTGTCTTTTAACTTCTTCATTTTCTTGCGGCATCAATTTGTACGCGGCTTTGTTTGGAAAACTAGCTTCTGGTATGAGGTCAATATGGTGACTTATGCTCCTCATCGGTGGTAACGAATGAGGTAATTTTTCCACTACGATGTCAGCGAACTCTTCCGGTAGTTCCTGAACCTCGTCTGGTAGATCATCCATTCTTGTGCTAGTCAGAACAATCCTCGGTTTCCTGATGACAAAGAATTGTGGATCTTCTTTCTTCTTCACCTCTGTAAGAAGTTCCTTCCCACTCATGAGAAGTACTGTGTTGCTTACCTCCGGCTTCACCTCCTTATCTTTGATCGAAAGCAACATATGTGTCCTCCCATTCTTATCTAAGGTATATGTATTCATCTTCCCATCATGGATTACGTTCTTGTCATATTGCCATGGTCTACTCAACAGTAGATGACAAACATCCATGGGAATGACATCACATAGAATCTTATCATTATATCCTCCTATCTTGAATTCAACCAAGCATTGTTTAGTAACAGTTACCTAGTGTCCCTTCTGTAGCCATGAAACCTTGTATGGACTCGGGTGACCAGTTGTCTCCAGCTCCAGTTTTTCCACCATCTCGGTTGAAACGAGATTATCTGTGCTACCACTGTCCACAATAACCTTGCATACCCTATCCTTGGTCTTGCAAGTTGTTCTGAAAAGTCTAGTCCGTTGAGATGAACTCTCCACCTCCTTCTCGGGTGTTAAGAGAACTTTACGCATCATCAGTGACCTTCCGCCTTCAGCGTCTTCACCTTCAACATCCCGCCTTTGTGCTTCGGCGATGTGAGCTTCTCCTCTGTCCTTATTTTTCCCTGGACACTCGAATGACCTGTGCCCATTTTTCCCACACGTGAAGCATGTGATTACTCCACCTCTTCCTCTTCCTCAACCTCTAGTATGAGGAAAAGTGTTGTTGTCAGCATATCCTTCGCTTTGCTCTGTATGTTGTCCTCTTTGCTCAACATATGGCCCTCTCTGTGGGGTTCCACCTCTCTCAATATGAGTCTGAGGATTTTTCCATTCATCCTTGGGCTTCTAGTTTCTTTCCTGGGCAACTGCCTTGCCTCTTGGCTGACTCCTGCCTCGCCCTCGCTGACCTTGCTTATGGCTCAACTTCTCCTCCGCTTTCAGAGCCATCTGATAAGCATCTTCCACTGTTCGGATGGTTAGCATGCTTATTTCATCCTGAATGTCATATCTCAGACCATTCAGATATCTAGCAACCTTCTCATCATCGCTCTCCCGATGACCTGCCTTGATGTTCAGTCGATAGAATTCTTCAGTATATTCTTTCACTGTCATCAGCTTCTATCTCAGGTTCTGCATCCTCCTGAACAGAGTAATTTGATAATCCCTCGGGATGAACTTTGCCTTCATCTTTGCAATCATTCGATCCCAACTTTTAATTTTCTGCTTTCCCTTGCAACGTCTATCTGCTTGTAGCTCATCCCACCATAATGCTGCATGTTCTTTCAAGTGCGTGACAACATGCCTGACTTTCTTATCCTCTTCGACATCTTCATAATCGAAGTAGGTGTCCATATCTCTAATCCAATCCAGAAGTTCTTCTGCATCCAAATTTCCCTCGTAAACTGGAATGTCCATCCTCAGCTTTGCACCCATCCGTGCAATAGCTTTGATTAGGTGTTCATTCACTGCATCCTCAGCTGCAACTTCCTCCTCTCGTTCAACTTCTATTTCACTGTCGGAATCACTAAGATCCCCTGCACTAGCTGTGCGTCTTTGCGCTGTCTCCATGTCTTCAAGTCTTGCTCGGAGATCATGCATCTGCCTTTCTATCGTTGGATCTACCATCTGTCTGCCTCTTTGTCGCACCTCCCTATCCTCTGGATCGGGTGATTGCGCGTCCCTTCTCCTGGGTAGCATGGTGAATTATCCTTCTTTTCTACAGAAAGCAAAGAATATCTCTGTGCTCTGATACCACTCCTGACGTAGCCGCACCCGCAGGCACGTCCGCTCACACAGGATCTTCTCTTCTTCTCGGCCCGAAGAACTCTTGAATAGCTCTTCTATTTCCCTGTCAGGAAATCTACACCCACAGATCTCTTCGAGCGATCCCCTTCTCTTTACTTATCGGGGAATCGGAATTCGCGACTTCGCGAGTCTAATGGTCGAGCGCTGCACTCTCGAGTCCCCGAGACCCGATGCCTCAGTCAATGCTGACTCCCTCTTGTCGAAACTTTCCTTATCGCAATTTTGCTACTCGTAATATTGAACACCTTGATTCTCCGACTCCCGATACCTGATGCGCTGAAGCTTCGACACACACACATGCGATTGGACTTTTCTACTTCCCATCACTCCTATCAGGATTTTGGATTTCGCGGGATCACAAATCCTGATACCAAAATATTCGGGACTTTCCCTTCCCCGAACTCCGATAAAGTATGCCACCTGTCTTCCACCAGCTCCTACAGTCCCACACTGGTTACATCATCGTCGGGATATCGCGGATCGCGATTCCAAGCGACAAGATTTCTTTGTCCTGGAAACCCCGGATACTTCAAACCCCGACTTCTTTGGATCTCTTGACACGTGTCCCAAACAATGAACGGTTCTGGGCTCGTCGAGATATCGCGGATCGCTATATCGCAATTCCTGTTGCAATAATTTTAAGCTTCGACTCACAAAACCCCGATTCACGATATGCGTGTGGATCCAACGACCCTCGTGGTCTTGATCAATGGCTCCACCCCTCTTGCTCTTAGAACCCTTTGGAGATACGTCGCTTTATCTTCCCTGCACCTTTCCAAGATCTAAAGGCCTACGGTGGTTCGCTAATTCTCCCCGGAGAATACCGACCGTCCGTTCCTTCCTGATAAATCTTGCGAAATGAATCAAGTCCCTCCTCCACGAAGACTTGTTCACCTGTGCGCAAACTTGTAGCGCCTTCCTGAACACTTCAAACACAACTTATTTGTGCAATCCTTCGATTGATTCAAAGACTCTATCCTTCCTGAGCTTTCCCACGACTTTCGAGTCCTTCAAGAAACTCCCTTGTGCGCACTCCTTGCGGCAACCCTTCAACCACGTCTAAGTGTTGAAGTCTTCGACCTTGCGCACGCCTGCATCAGCAATCCTTTAAAGACTCACTCAGGTTCGCTACCCTGAGAATTTACCCAGCCTGCGCACTCCTTTCACGACTCCTGTGCCCAACTGCACCTTCGGGATGAACGAGAACAAAAGATTTCTCTAAGTAAGCCCTCTGTCAACGCACTCCTTGCGGAAAAGTTCAACTGTACTTCTTGCAGGAATCCTCTGGCTCAAATAGAGAAACAATTGAAACTCATTCCTTCACCCTCTCAGACTTCAATTCAACCATGAAATCATATACACAACATATAAAAGCAAATGTATAACAGGAAATAAACATTCATGAGCATATCAACATCAATACACAGAGAATTAGACACAAAACCATGAATTTGAACTAATCTTCTTCTATTAATTCAAATATCAGTACATGGGTGTTCTCCACACAACTCTCTACCTACTCTTCTTCCTGAATTCTGAATTGATAATATTACAATGATACAATGAGGGTGTCTATATCCGTTTTCCCTCTTGCTTTCTAAAACTGTCTAATCTATGAATTAAAATCCTACCTACTTGCATTAACTAGATTATCTACTAAAGGACGAGAGCTATCCGCTCAAGTTCCATTACAATATACAAAGGCGCCTCTTCTTAAATGACTTCATTTAAGATCACGCACAATTCCAAAGCATTCTTTTCAAAATTTGTGCTAGCTTGTCCAACTGTCCTCCCTTCCGCGTTGGCTCGCTTGACGAGTTGGTGATGCTTCTGCATCAGACATCAAGAATATCCTCTCCCATTAGGTATGAAAGAAATTATTATGAAAGAAACTACAGAATAATAGATTGTTAACCCAGATGGACCACACCACAACGAAGATCACTTACGCCCAGGTATCAAAATTTCTTTCTTGGACATTGTTATACTTGTGGAAATTTTGGACACAAGGCAATCAATTGTAGAATCAATGAAAGGAATAACTATGCAAGCTACATGAATGGTGAAAATAGTAGATATTGAAATGTTAGTAGACCTGTCAACATAAATTATAATCCATTTGACCCATTAATGGATCAAAATATTGTATGTTAAAAGTGCAATAATCTTGGTCACAAAGCACGAGATTGCAGAGAGATGAAGGAAGATAATCGTATGACAAAAGCCTGCATACCGACTACAACATGAAAAATGAAAGAAATTCCACACAATGAAAATTGTCGAATAGCATTGGTCGCTAAAGAATGCAAAGAAGAAGATGAATGGTTCATATACAGTGGGTGTTCATCTCATATGATTAGAGATCAAAGAAAATTTGTCATCTTGAAGAAAAAGGGTAGAAATGTTGCATTTGGAGATGAGTCATCTACCAAAATACTTGGAAAATGAACTGTAAAGCTTGGAAGTGAAAATGTAAAAGAAAGAAAAGTCCTATTGGTTGAAGACTTGAAGCATAATTTACTCAGTGTTAGTAAAATGTGTGATCGAGGATACACTCTTACATTTGACTCCCAAAAATGTAAAATCAGAGAAAATAACTCAAGAAGATTAGTTGCAACTGTAACAAGAAGACCAAACAACATATACATCCTAGACATGAAGAAGAGAGAGAAGATAGAAGCCACAGAAAAGGATTCCAAGGAAGAAAAAGTCCCAAAGACCAAAAATAAGGATGAA
>JZKD02S0503088.1:0-16918 GCA_000966675.3 Picea glauca | reverse complement strand
AAATGATCGACGTCGAGGGGTTTAAATCCCGAGCGATTGATATCAGGGGCAGGATCTCTTCTGTACAACAAAGTCTGTTAGACAAAGTGGGGGTGATCCGAGAAGATTGCGTGTTGATGCATCATATTTCAGAAAATCTGACTGTCAAAGAAAGGAACACAGAGGCTGCTCGGGTCGCTTTTCAAGAGGCGATGATAGCTACCAACAACAGGGTTTCGACAGATTCTCCAGGACTCACCATCGCTGAACAAACAAGAGGTAATATTCTGTTAAAGGATTGGGAACATAATATTACCTTAAGCAAATAACAGGCTCAAAAAGTAACCAATTCATTACAAGAAGCCTTCAATGCCATAGATGGCGAGCTGCTAGGAATGGAAAATGGAGGTGACTCAGAGACGCTAAGGCAAATGAATGTAGATCAGATCTTCCTCGATCTAAAGGAGAAGAATGAAAGAGATTCAGCGGATATCTCTAAGATGGACAGGGTAGATATGGCTCAAGTTGATAAACATTTGATTCAACCGAGCGCACAACTCAGCGCTCTTCACATCAGTGACGCACAAATAGGTGATAAACTTCCACAGTTGGCTCGAGAGTGCTATTTTGCTGAGGCCAGATGTCAAGCAGAGCCTTCACAGCTAGTATCCCAGTTCGTGGACAAATGTATCATATGTACCAAATCCATGCAAAGACAAGCACCTGGCACCTTTTGAAAATAGAGTAGAAGAGATGGATTGATTTCGCTCCTAACAACTGCCAAGAGGAACCTTCACCGCTTGTATCCAATTTATGGACAAATGTATCATATACACCGAATCACGTAAAGGCAAGCACCTGGCACTTTTTGAAAAAAGAGTAGGAGAGGGCAAATTTGTATAAATAGATCACAAAAAGAAGAGCAAATGGCTGGACCTTTTTGGTATCGATTGTAATAGAGTTTTACATTGGAAGAAGTTAATATACAAGCAATTTGAAGATTCTCTATTCCGTCCAGACTGTATTATCAAGTTTGCTTCTTTGTGCTTTATGTTTCATTTCATTTCGCTCATTCATAACTGATGTGCTTTGTTATAATTTAGTACGACCACTACTATAACAAAAGAATTCTAGTTTTTTGTCTCTGTCTATTGTTTTTCCTCTGCACCGGCTATCAGTGGGTGTAAGACCAATTCGCATTTTCAGAATTCTACGTTTACTCTCGGCTATGTCGGTTATTTTCTCACCAATTTCTTCTTCTGCTTAGATGTGACTTTTCTTTTGACAGGAACGTCATGTTATACGCAACCAAATGTTTCTCTTTCGCATCACACTTTTATATTAAATTATAATGCAGTTACGGGAAAGGGCCTTCTTTGCAATCTTTATTTCGTTTAGAAAACGTAAAAATCTCTCTTTATTTCGACCAAATTGAAACAACACTGAAATCTCTCTTTAAATTTTTTCCTATGGTTACTGTTCCTCAATGACTGTACCCGCAGCTACGCAACCTAATATTGAACCCGGGCTATCTAATCAAACACATATTGCTTTAAATATTTTCGATACAATCCTCAAAACTGCTAACACCCGGGAAGAACTCGAGCATTCATGGGCAGCCATTGAGCGTGATATAACTGCTCAAGAGCAATTGGAAGCTAGACGACGAGAATGTAGAAATCTGCCCTAGTTTCTCATACCGAAGGTGACTTTATCCTCGTATTCATCTTTCACTTACTTTCGGATGCCTTGACACTGTACTTTAAGCCTTAGTACAGACTCAGGAACAACACATCCCATTTGAGTACCAGGTCTCCAAGATGAAAATATTCATTCTTCACCTTGTCAAAAACTTCTTTGATTTTTTGTTGATGACTTTTTTCTTTGTCAAAAAGATGTTCTCTGGTTTGTTGTACTTCCACAATTTGATGCATCCTATGGATCATATCATCTGGTTCCCCTTATTTGTCTTGAAGAAACTTTTCCAAAGGTAAATATAATCGAGCAGGGAAAACAACTTCAGTTCCATAAACCAACTAAAATGGTGTGGTGCCAATTGAACTTCTGGTGGTTACTCTGTCTTCCCATAGGGAAAAATTCAACTTTGAATCCTATGAATTCTTATTATCTTCCAACAATTTTCTGATAATATTCACTAAGATTTTGTTGGAGGATTCTGCTAGGCCATTACCCTGAGGGTAATATATTGGAGTGGAGTGGATAAGTTGAATACCAAATGTTTCACAAAACTTCACTAGGGGATCATCCTTAAAAGAGTGACAAATTTATTTGGGTAACCAAACCTTGATAGAATATTTTCCAAGAAGACAATAATCACGTTATGTGTTGCATTCCTGGTGGGAATGGCTTCTATCCATTTGGTAAAGTAATCAGTAGCAGTTAGAATCCAATGGTGTTGGCCACTTGAGGATGGATGATTTTCTCCAATAAATTATACCCCACTACTAAAAAGGGCCAGATACCACTATGGGTTTTAGAGGAAAATATTTGAGTTGTTGTTTGCTTGAGAATTTATGACATTTTTCACAATTCCTGATCTTTTCACACACATCAGTGAATAAACTAGGCCAGAAATACCCATCTCTAAGTATCTTGTATGTTGTAGTCCTCCAGAAGTAATGAAATCCACATAAATTCCCATGAAATTCAATAATAGTTTGGTTTGCCTCTTTTGAATCTAAACGTCTTAAAAGAGCCACTAAAGGATCTTTCCAATATAGAATATGATAAAAAATACAGTAATTGTTTGCTTAAAGTTTCAGAGCCCTTACTTTGGTCTTCTCAAGTCCAGCGGGAGGCTATAAATTTTGCAGGAAATAGATGAGGTCCTTGTACCAACTACGTTCTGCCAATTTTGAGTTGATTTGCATGTTGTTGCTAGAAATATAAAATTGTTGATTTATAGAGTTAGTACTCATAAAATTTACTCCCAGTTCCTTACAATTGGATTTAGCTAGCAATCTAGCTAAACCTTGACCTTTTACCAACTTGGTGGGTTTCACCTCAAGATCAAACTCCAAAATATTAGCAATCCACTTACTTATTTTCCCATCTATATCCAGCTAAATCAAAATTTATTTCACAGAGCTTGAAGGAACATAAGTAATGATTTTTGAGTGAAGAACATATATGGTGAAATATTTTAGAACTTTAACTAAAGCATAAGCTTGTTTCTCGATGATGTCATATATGAATTCAAAATATCTCAAGACTCTACTAAGAAAAGAGATAGGCTTCTCCATTCCATATGAATTGTTTTGAAGAAGGACATCAACTGATGTATCATTTGAAGAAAAGGAGAAAATAAAAAATCCCTTTGAGTAGTCAAGACTGATCAAAACAGGAGCATTAGCCAATGCTTATTTTATCTTCTCAAAAGAAATTCTAGCTTCAGGTGTCCATTTTACTTCATTCCCTTTTCTTAGCATGACAGTGATGAATTTCACTAACTTAGCAAAGTTAGATATAAATCTCCTCAAAAATTTTATCTTACCTAAGAAGTATTGAATTTCTTTCTTGGGCCTTGGGAGAGAAAGAGTTTTGATAGCCTCTACTCTATTTGGGTCAATTTTTACTCCTTTAGATGAGACAATATGTCCTAGCATCTTCCCTTCCTTCATGGAAAAAAGACACTTCTTGGGATTAAGGGACAACCCATACTTTATGCACTTCAAAAACACCTTCTCTAAATGTTGTTAATGCTCCCAATCATACTTGGAAAACATTGTGATATCATCCAGATAGATAACCACAAACTTGTCTTTCTCTCCAATAAATGCAATGTCCATTGCACATTGGAAATTTTCCCCTGCATTCATGATATCGAAAGACATCTTGGCATACATGAATGTACCCTAAGGAGTGGTAAATGATGTCTTTTCTCTGTTCTCTAGTAACACATAAATCTGATTATAGCTCGAAAACCCATCAATCGTTGAAATCCTTACTGAGCCTGTCACCCTCTGCAATATATGATCCATTTTTGGTAAGGGGTAGTTTTCTTTTCTGGAACACTTATTTAAGTTCCCGAAGTCAACACAAATAGTGATCTCACCATTATTCTTTCTGACAGAGACCAAATTAGTTATCCAATCACAATACCTCAGAGGTATAATGATCTGGGCATCAATCATTTTTTTGACCTCTTTTTCCATAATGGGAAATAACATAGGGTTGATCTACCTAAGTTTATGTCTGAAAGGTTTGGTGTCATATTTCAAAGGTTTTCTATGTTCAATGATGCTAGTATCATAAGTTTCCATGTGCCTCATCATTGTTATCAAACTTTCACAACAACATCATTGTTATCAAACGATCTCTCCAAGGGAACCAATCCTTTAGGAATGTGATTGCTAACCAACTGAACAATTTTGTGATCTGCAATCTTGTTCAAAAATTTATCAGCATGCATATTTTTATCATCATCTGAATCTTAGTCAATATCAAGAGTAGAAAATTCATATATTGTTTCCAAAAACCTCTTTCTTTCTTTATCATCTTCAAAAACCTTCCAATGCTTGACATTATTAGGTATAGAAGGTTTGTATTTCACCTCAACATTATACTTAGGCTTTGGAGGTCGTGGGATTTTAAAATTACTGGTATAAATAGCTAAGGAATCAACTAGTGTATTATCCTCTCTAGGAACAAAAGATATGTTGAAGGTTGAGAAGAAATTATCAATGAGGTCCCAAACCTCATTCCTATAATCTTTCAATCTAGGATGATTTTTTGATATATGTTTCTGACTTGGTGCACACTCATTTCTGCATCTCCAAGAACTGACAATTATTCAATTTTCATGTCCTTTGCAAATCTAAGCCCCAAAACTAAGGCTTCATATTCAGTAATGTTGTTTTTGGTTTCAAATTCAAGTTTGAAGGACAAGGTTGCGACATCCTGAGAAGGAGAAATCAACACTACTCCAGCACCAACACTATCATTGGAAGACGCACCATCAAAATGCATTTTCCAAGTTTGAGCACCCTATTTAGTTGTTTCACATGTTGTTGGTGACTCATTTTTTATTTCTAACGGTGATTGAGGAAAATCGGTAAGATGAAGAATACTAGATCCTAAATCAGTATCGACAACATAGATGGGATGGTTTGTTGGGTTGCCATCATCACTTATGATATATGCTAATTGTGCTACTCTATACAACCTTTTGTGCTCACCCCAAAAGATTGGTATGGTAGCATAAGAAATATCCATTTGCAAAGTCCCTCCTAACCTCTTGATCCATGATCTAGACAACAACATCCCAAATTTGGGAGGAACATCTGTAACTACAATATCCATGACTATGTTTTTCATAGGTAGTTGAAAAAGAGTGACAACTAGATGTTTAATAACTCCAAGACATTTTACTTTTCTTGAGTCAAAAGAATACAAATCATGATATGATTTAGTAGTTTCCAGACCCAATTCATCCATGACAACCTTAGGCATAAAGTTGTGGGATGCACCTGAGTCGATAAGACAATTGTGAAAGATTTTGTCATGCACATTCAACGAAGTGTAAAAAGGGGGAGAGGAGTCATCTTTGTCTTCTACCAGTGGTCCCAATATAACTGCAGTTTTCTCATCGTGCAAGTTAACTGAGTCTGTTGAAGGGGAATAATATTCAAGATGCAACATTTTTTAGATAGATTTCTTAAAATCTTCATTTTTCATCAATTCTAGGAGTGGGACAAGAATCTTGATTTTCTGGATTTCATTCTCAAAAATAAAATTGGATTGGGATTTTTGAATTTCCTTTGCCTCTTGAACAAGAGCCTTCATAATGTGTTGATTTTTTTTTTCTCCTTTTTATTTATTTGGTGCAACCACTTGTTTTGGAGGGGTATCTGATTTTTTAGGTTGAGTATATGTATTTGGTTTTCCCTCCTTTTGTTTTGAACTCAAATTATACTTTTTTTGGGCTTCATTAACTTTTTCTCCTTTACTTAACTCATTCAACTGATAGCATATTAAAGAATCTTCATAAGCAGTCTGGGTTAAATGAGGGGAAAGAAATGTATACCCTAAACAATGAATTTCTTGTTCTACTTCCTCATTATTTCCTTCTTCATCATCAACCAAATTTTTATGTAGAGTATTTTGAACCTTCTGATCCTCTCTATTTCTCTGATATATCTGCAGAATTTGAGGTGTATTATTCAGCCTTTTGAAATTATTTATGTTTCCAAAATCTTGAGGATTTCTATTAGTTTGTATCCCTTCAAGTTTTAATCTTTCAATCTCTGCAGATAATGACTTAAACAACTTAGTCAATTCATCAACTTGGGGATTAATTCCTAAATCATATGAAGATGAGGCTTCTACCTTTTGTTTTCTTCTATCTCTATCAGATTTACCCCTCAACTTATCTGCTGCCAATATATTTGATTTAATCTCTAGTGCAACATCTTTCATATGGGCCAATCACATTGTGGGTCTCATCTCTACATCTTTGGCCTAATGTCAAATCCATGTTGCTATCAACTAAACCTTTAAAGCATTACTTATACACAAGCCTTGTAGCACTTT
Source organism: Picea glauca (assembly GCA_000966675.3). Classification (NCBI taxonomy): domain Eukaryota; kingdom Viridiplantae; phylum Streptophyta; class Pinopsida; order Pinales; family Pinaceae; genus Picea; species Picea glauca. The sequence goes on along the minus strand of JZKD02S0503088.1, from coordinate 10,387 downwards.
TTTCCTTTGTGATCTGACACCTTGACCCATGGAGGAATTTTCTTTGAGTGTCCTTTTCCTACACATGTCTCCTTGCCCTGAGCATCAGTATGTTCCATGCACTTGGAACCAGCTTGCTTGCTCGCGACACTCGTTCCTCCTTTGTAACATAGAATTCTTTTATTCTTTTTCAAGATCGTTAAAAATTTGAAAAAGACAAAATAATCAAATATTCCAAAAAGAGGGGACGAGATATATCAATTCTTTTTTCAGCAGCAAGATAGTCTCCCTTGGACAAAGCACATCCTTTTGTTTGTTCGCCAAGCATTGGGATCTAGTATGAATTTAGGAAGTTTTTATCTCTACATAGATCTATGTCCTCCACTATTTGGTTACTCTTCCAAACATATGGAGAGTTTGTGGTGCCTCCTGCATCACAGACTTATGTCAATATTACTTTGCCTGAGTCTGATCATATTTTGTGATTTTTTCCAAGGGAAGTTTTCTCTAGCCTGAGTCGACCATTCTGCAGTTTGTCTCTTGACTTTCATGAGTCGTCCATCTCGAGAGTCTAGTCAAGTCTAGATTCAAAATTGACGAAGGTTTGTGCCTCATGATCAAGATCCTCCAGTCTTTTTCCCGACAGTATGTCGAAGAACTCAGAGTAGTGAGTCTTACACTCCTATTGTACTCATACCTGATTTGTTGAATATCTTGAAGTTGTTTCTCGAGCTATGAATTCATCATCTCCAGCCATAGGCATTCATGCTTCTTGAAGATGCATATTATATTGTACTTGAATATCATCAATTGATTTTGAGATGTAGATCCGTTGTGTATTACTCGTGGCTACACTTTATATAGACATTTCTATGACATGGATCTGTAGAGTACTAGATTGGAATCCATTATTAGTTCATCCCGAGCATGGGTATGCCCTCCTTGGTGAGACTATTATTGTTTTGCAGATAGCGACCTCCTGAACTCTGGTCTCGGGCTCACTCAAATCCGTTCCTTCCCATTGGTAAAGATATTGTAATGTATTTTGACCATCAATTTCTCTTCTAACCTCACACATTAGGGGGAATATGTTATAGCCCTNTTCACTAAGATTTTGTTGGAGGATTCTGCTAGGCCATTACCCTGAGGGTAATATATTGGAGTGGAGTGGATAAGTTGAATACCAAATGTTTCACAAAACTTCACTAGGGGATCATCCTTAAAAGAGTGACAAATTTATTTGGGTAACCAAACCTTGATAGAATATTTTCCAAGAAGACAATAATCACGTTATGTGTTGCATTCCTGGTGGGAATGGCTTCTATCCATTTGGTAAAGTAATCAGTAGCAGTTAGAATCCAATGGTGTTGGCCACTTGAGGATGGATGATTTTCTCCAATAAATTATACCCCACTACTAAAAAGGGCCAGATACCACTATGGGTTTTAGAGGAAAATATTTGAGTTGTTGTTTGCTTGAGAATTTATGACATTTTTCACAATTCCTGATCTTTTCACACACATCAGTGAATAAACTAGGCCAGAAATACCCATCTCTAAGTATCTTGTATGTTGTAGTCCTCCAGAAGTAATGAAATCCACATAAATTCCCATGAAATTCAATAATAGTTTGGTTTGCCTCTTTTGAATCTAAACGTCTTAAAAGAGCCACTAAAGGATCTTTCCAATATAGAATATGATAAAAAATACAGTAATTGTTTGCTTAAAGTTTCAGAGCCCTTACTTTGGTCTTCTCAAGTCCAGCGGGAGGCTATAAATTTTGCAGGAAATAGATGAGGTCCTTGTACCAACTACGTTCTGCCAATTTTGAGTTGATTTGCATGTTGTTGCTAGAAATATAAAATTGTTGATTTATAGAGTTAGTACTCATAAAATTTACTCCCAGTTCCTTACAATTGGATTTAGCTAGCAATCTAGCTAAACCTTGACCTTTTACCAACTTGGTGGGTTTCACCTCAAGATCAAACTCCAAAATATTAGCAATCCACTTACTTATTTTCCCATCTATATCCAGCTAAATCAAAATTTATTTCACAGAGCTTGAAGGAACATAAGTAATGATTTTTGAGTGAAGAACATATATGGTGAAATATTTTAGAACTTTAACTAAAGCATAAGCTTGTTTCTCGATGATGTCATATATGAATTCAAAATATCTCAAGACTCTACTAAGAAAAGAGATAGGCTTCTCCATTCCATATGAATTGTTTTGAAGAAGGACATCAACTGATGTATCATTTGAAGAAAAGGAGAAAATAAAAAATCCCTTTGAGTAGTCAAGACTGATCAAAACAGGAGCATTAGCCAATGCTTATTTTATCTTCTCAAAAGAAATTCTAGCTTCAGGTGTCCATTTTACTTCATTCCCTTTTCTTAGCATGACAGTGATGAATTTCACTAACTTAGCAAAGTTAGATATAAATCTCCTCAAAAATTTTATCTTACCTAAGAAGTATTGAATTTCTTTCTTGGGCCTTGGGAGAGAAAGAGTTTTGATAGCCTCTACTCTATTTGGGTCAATTTTTACTCCTTTAGATGAGACAATATGTCCTAGCATCTTCCCTTCCTTCATGGAAAAAAGACACTTCTTGGGATTAAGGGACAACCCATACTTTATGCACTTCAAAAACACCTTCTCTAAATGTTGTTAATGCTCCCAATCATACTTGGAAAACATTGTGATATCATCCAGATAGATAACCACAAACTTGTCTTTCTCTCCAATAAATGCAATGTCCATTGCACATTGGAAATTTTCCCCTGCATTCATGATATCGAAAGACATCTTGGCATACATGAATGTACCCTAAGGAGTGGTAAATGATGTCTTTTCTCTGTTCTCTAGTAACACATAAATCTGATTATAGCTCGAAAACCCATCAATCGTTGAAATCCTTACTGAGCCTGTCACCCTCTGCAATATATGATCCATTTTTGGTAAGGGGTAGTTTTCTTTTCTGGAACACTTATTTAAGTTCCCGAAGTCAACACAAATAGTGATCTCACCATTATTCTTTCTGACAGAGACCAAATTAGTTATCCAATCACAATACCTCAGAGGTATAATGATCTGGGCATCAATCATTTTTTTGACCTCTTTTTCCATAATGGGAAATAACATAGGGTTGATCTACCTAAGTTTATGTCTGAAAGGTTTGGTGTCATATTTCAAAGGTTTTCTATGTTCAATGATGCTAGTATCATAAGTTTCCATGTGCCTCATCATTGTTATCAAACTTTCACAACAACATCATTGTTATCAAACGATCTCTCCAAGGGAACCAATCCTTTAGGAATGTGATTGCTAACCAACTGAACAATTTTGTGATCTGCAATCTTGTTCAAAAATTTATCAGCATGCATATTTTTATCATCATCTGAATCTTAGTCAATATCAAGAGTAGAAAATTCATATATTGTTTCCAAAAACCTCTTTCTTTCTTTATCATCTTCAAAAACCTTCCAATGCTTGACATTATTAGGTATAGAAGGTTTGTATTTCACCTCAACATTATACTTAGGCTTTGGAGGTCGTGGGATTTTAAAATTACTGGTATAAATAGCTAAGGAATCAACTAGTGTATTATCCTCTCTAGGAACAAAAGATATGTTGAAGGTTGAGAAGAAATTATCAATGAGGTCCCAAACCTCATTCCTATAATCTTTCAATCTAGGATGATTTTTTGATATATGTTTCTGACTTGGTGCACACTCATTTCTGCATCTCCAAGAACTGACAATTATTCAATTTTCATGTCCTTTGCAAATCTAAGCCCCAAAACTAAGGCTTCATATTCAGTAATGTTGTTTTTGGTTTCAAATTCAAGTTTGAAGGACAAGGTTGCGACATCCTGAGAAGGAGAAATCAACACTACTCCAGCACCAACACTATCATTGGAAGACGCACCATCAAAATGCATTTTCCAAGTTTGAGCACCCTATTTAGTTGTTTCACATGTTGTTGGTGACTCATTTTTTATTTCTAACGGTGATTGAGGAAAATCGGTAAGATGAAGAATACTAGATCCTAAATCAGTATCGACAACATAGATGGGATGGTTTGTTGGGTTGCCATCATCACTTATGATATATGCTAATTGTGCTACTCTATACAACCTTTTGTGCTCACCCCAAAAGATTGGTATGGTAGCATAAGAAATATCCATTTGCAAAGTCCCTCCTAACCTCTTGATCCATGATCTAGACAACAACATCCCAAATTTGGGAGGAACATCTGTAACTACAATATCCATGACTATGTTTTTCATAGGTAGTTGAAAAAGAGTGACAACTAGATGTTTAATAACTCCAAGACATTTTACTTTTCTTGAGTCAAAAGAATACAAATCATGATATGATTTAGTAGTTTCCAGACCCAATTCATCCATGACAACCTTAGGCATAAAGTTGTGGGATGCACCTGAGTCGATAAGACAATTGTGAAAGATTTTGTCATGCACATTCAACGAAGTGTAAAAAGGGGGAGAGGAGTCATCTTTGTCTTCTACCAGTGGTCCCAATATAACTGCAGTTTTCTCATCGTGCAAGTTAACTGAGTCTGTTGAAGGGGAATAATATTCAAGATGCAACATTTTTTAGATAGATTTCTTAAAATCTTCATTTTTCATCAATTCTAGGAGTGGGACAAGAATCTTGATTTTCTGGATTTCATTCTCAAAAATAAAATTGGATTGGGATTTTTGAATTTCCTTTGCCTCTTGAACAAGAGCCTTCATAATGTGTTGATTTTTTTTTTCTCCTTTTTATTTATTTGGTGCAACCACTTGTTTTGGAGGGGTATCTGATTTTTTAGGTTGAGTATATGTATTTGGTTTTCCCTCCTTTTGTTTTGAACTCAAATTATACTTTTTTTGGGCTTCATTAACTTTTTCTCCTTTACTTAACTCATTCAACTGATAGCATATTAAAGAATCTTCATAAGCAGTCTGGGTTAAATGAGGGGAAAGAAATGTATACCCTAAACAATGAATTTCTTGTTCTACTTCCTCATTATTTCCTTCTTCATCATCAACCAAATTTTTATGTAGAGTATTTTGAACCTTCTGATCCTCTCTATTTCTCTGATATATCTGCAGAATTTGAGGTGTATTATTCAGCCTTTTGAAATTATTTATGTTTCCAAAATCTTGAGGATTTCTATTAGTTTGTATCCCTTCAAGTTTTAATCTTTCAATCTCTGCAGATAATGACTTAAACAACTTAGTCAATTCATCAACTTGGGGATTAATTCCTAAATCATATGAAGATGAGGCTTCTACCTTTTGTTTTCTTCTATCTCTATCAGATTTACCCCTCAACTTATCTGCTGCCAATATATTTGATTCAATCTCTAGTGCAACATCTTTCATATGGGCCAATCACATTGTGGGTCTCATCTCTACATATTTGGCCTAATGTCAGATCCATGTTGCTATCAACTAAACCTTTAAAGCATTACTTATACACAAGCCTTGTAGCACTTTTTTCCTTTGTGATCTAACACCTTGACCCATGGAGGAATTTTCTCCGAGTGTCCTTTTCCTACACATGTCTCCTTGCCCTGAGCATCAGTATGTTCCATGCACTTGGAACCAGCTTGCTTGCTCGCGACACTCGTTCCTCCTTTGTAACATAGCATTCTTTTATTCTTTTTCAAGATCGTTAAAAAATTGAAAAAGACAAAATAATCAAATATTCCAAAAAGAGGGGACGAGATATATCAATTCTTTTATCGGCAGCAAGATAGTCTCCCTTGGACAAAGCACATCCTTTTGTTTGTTCGCCAAGCATTGGGATCTAGTATGAATTTAGGAAGTTTTTATCTCTACATAGATCTGTGTCCTCCACTATTTGGTTACTCTTCCAAACATATAGAGAGTTTGTGGTGCCTCCTGCATCACAGACTTATGTCAATATTACTTTTCCTGAGTCTGATCATCTTTTGTGATTTTGTCCAAGGGAAGTTTTCTCTAGCCTGAGTTGACCATTCTGTAGTTTGTCTCTTGACTTTCATGAGTCGTCCATCTTGAGAGTCCAGTCAAGTCCAGATTCAAAATCGACGAAGGTTTGTGTCTCATGATCAAGATCCTCCAGTCTTTTTCCTGACGGTATGTCGAAGAACTCGGAGTAGTGAGTCTTACACTCCTATTTTACTCATACCTAATTTGTTGAAGATCTTGAAGTTGTTTCTCGAGCTATGAATTCATCATCTCCAGCCATAGGAATTCATGCTTCTTGAAGATGCATATTATATTGTACTTGAATATCATCAATTGATTTTGAGATGTAGATCCGTTGTGTATTACTCATGGATACACTTTATATAGACATTTCTATTACATGGATCTGTAGTGTACTAGATTGGAATCCATTATTAGTTCATCCCGAGCATGGGTATGCCCTCCTTGGTGAGACTATTATTGTTTTGCAGATAGCGACCTCCCGAACTCTGGTCTCGGGTTCACTCAAATCCGTTCCTTCCCACTGGTAAAGATATTGTAATGTATTTTGACCATCAATTTCTCTTCTAACCTCACACATTAGGGGGCATATGTTATAGCCCTAAAATTCCCTACCTATGCATACATGGCATTGGCCTTTCTACTTGCACAATTTGCCAAATTACTGTTGAGGATCTCTCTTTAAAAAATCATTTTTTGGAGCATGTATGCACCTTGTTTCACTACTTCCCATGTAGATACACTAGTTTCATACTATACAACCCACATACATACACTAGCTGCATACTAAACAACCCGAGTATACCCCCAAAATTTGCAAAAAATAAAAAAGTTGCAAGGAATTCAACGGAGTTTACGGGCTATCAAGGGTTTCCCAACCAATTCACTCATTGTAGCCCATCCCCAAACCGAATAACTATCCTTGTTTCATATAAAATGAGGTCTTGGGGTCCCATTCCAACATTAATCATTAGAACAAAGAAACTATGCCAAAATCAATTCCCCCTTTAGCCTAAGCTTCGCAGACCTTTTTGAGATTTGGCCTCAACATTCCCCCTCCATCCCTCTCCCTATAAAATCCCTTCCCTATTTCCCAAGGATATCAATTGATTGTGAGAGGTATTACATGAATGATGAACTTGGAGAAACAGTAAGAGGAGCCTGGACCAGGTTCACGGAGCGTCTTCCAACAAGAAGGTTGTAACTTTTGTAATCTTCACATCTGAATTAAATAATTTTGTTTATGTCCCAAATATTGTTTTTTTGTGCTTATTTGATTAATGCATTCACATTTGTATCTCAACCCTAAAATTGATAAGTAGAGATAGAATATATTGTAGCTTTGTTGTCTAGATTGTTTGCAGGCCAGCTTTGGGAGGAGAGCAGCAGTCCAAGAAACTACAAAGGAGAAGGAGGTCTACACCAGCCGAAAGGACCTAAGGTACACCCTCTTTTCCTTCTCTTATATTTTAAGGTCAGATTGTTTGGGGTAGTTTAGAAATAGGATTGTCCTTCAAGGGATATCAATGCCCTTCCTATGCTCCAACCCAATATAGTAATAGGGGGATTTTCCTCACTAGCACCTGCATCCCAAGAGATAAATCTAGTGTAACTTTTGTTTCTTCTTATCACCATAATTTTGTTTCTTCTTGTTTTGGTATTTTGCACCAAATTCTAGAAGGACATGGTGGTGCTTACTGGATAGGCGGTGCTCTATTGAAGAGTATTATTGGCCCTGGTTTCCATTTGAAGATGCGTGTTTTGACTCTATTGACCATTGAGACAGCTGAGGTAAATTTTGGTTTAGATTATGTAACTTGTTATCAAGTAAATATTGGTGGAATGGATATCTATGTGTACTTGTGCATAGTTATTCTTATGAATAGAAGATGAAGAAGAAACCAATTTCTTATTATGAATATCACTTAATTTCCCTAAAATTTCATTAATATCAATGCCACTAAATAGCCTACAACATGTAGCAAGTTTTCAATGAGTTAAAATTTATGAAACACAATTGTACATATTAACAACTATGGTATGTAAGGCCTTTGTCTTCTCTTTTCGTTAGATGAAATCCTAAATTTACTAGCTAATTATCTGTGCAAAATTTCTTATAATTCATCATTGTAAATAGTAGAGGCAGAATCGATATATATTATATTTCATAAATTGGGAACTGACCTTAACTGGTATAGCTTAATCCTTTCATAAATGTTTATATAGTAGACTATATCACCTATATTGGATTTTCAATTCGTGAAATTTTACTAAGAAGAGATCTTACATAAATACTGATGGAAATCGTCCATAATGCCTTTATATGCTATCTTATCTTCTGAGAGTTCCTAATTTACTGAAATGCAAGACACAAGGGTGATTTTGTTAAGATAAAGTTTGACATATGAAAACAATGTCAATGCACAATATCTTCTTAGTAGTCAAGTTTCCTACTACTCGTTCCAAATATGCTAGAATTCTTTGAGCTAGTCATGACTACTCATGTAAGGATTTATTACATATCATAAGACACAAGATGAAAACTTTCTTTCGTTACTTCACCAAATTATGATTGTGATATGTGATACATTTACAAGTATAGATGGTAATCACATTACCTCATTGAAAAATAAGGCAAGTCTATTGTTGTGTTGTTGAATAAGTGAAGGAATATTGATATGGCAATGCTAAACTTATTTTCATAAAATTAAATGGGTGTTTCGGCACCTAAGTTTATTGATATAAGGACCACTTTGCAATCCAAACGTGTTGCTATTTATTATTTGTTGCAATGTTTGTTTTTCCCTAAAGATCAAGATACAAAGACCATGGCTTTGTTGGTGCATAATAAAAGTGTAGTAAATCAAAAGAATACTTTTATTCATATGGGATATTTAAAGCAAAGTGTTGTTACATTTACAAAATATTTGTGTGCTTAGAATTATGTTTCTTTATTGTGCCACTCAAGCATACAAAAACATAAGTTCCAAGTGATAGGTGTGTTACATTTTAAGTAACAGACCCTCAAACGAAGAAAATATCCTATATGGAAAGAGTGTTTAACGTTTCTTTAGTAGTTCCTATATGGAAAGGTATCTTCCTAGGCATGGGATTTCAAATCCGTGGGTTATGTAGAGTATTTCTTGACATGTTTATTCTTTTATTCTTTCAATATGTAGTCCATCATTTGTTGACTTATGATCGAAATTGGACATGTTTATTCTTTTATTCTTTCAATATGTAGTCCATCATTTGTTGACTTATGATCGAAATTGGAGACAATGAAATATTATACTATATTAATTCTTGACTTTCCCTAAGGAATGGATTTGGGTTTCATAAAGTTTCTCTTTGTTTTAATCCTACTCAGTTTTGTCCTTATACTTCACTCTAACATAAATTGTTGTAATCCATTAGTAGGGAATAACATGCCAGTAATAGCTTGTTGTGGAATTTCACTACTCGTTAAGAATACTTTCCTGGATTATGAGGGATTTAGTGATTGAATCTTATTGGAAGGTTAAAGGGAAATTATATAAAAACTTTAGCATATTGATTGGGTGAGTATACATACCCCCAAATTGTAAACCTTCTTGAGGAAATGATAACCAGGAAACAATTGGTATTGGGATGATAATGATATTTATTGATTTATATTGTCTAATAAACTTAACACAATATATCCATGGGATATATGGATGTTTCGATGATAATTCGTGCTAAAATCTAGTATTCATTATTTATTTATACAGGTCAGTAGCTTGATTTTGTTGATGAATCATGATAGTTATTTACCTTGCATGTGATATGTGTTGAAAGGATTATCATTTTCATGATGTTATGCTATATGGTTGATGTAATGTTATATTTTTATATCTTTGATAAAGATACATGGGGGTTATATTTCTTATGATAATATCTCCTATTTTGATGACATCATGTAATTCTCTGGAAGTATTTATGTTGAGACGTTTCATGATGACATGTAGGATCACGTTGTGATGAAAATGATGTTGTATTCTCATGATGACATGCGAGATTTAGAATGTGGATTATTTCTTTGAGATGTTAATATTATGACTAATGCATTGACTGCATATTGTGAAATGGTGACTATCAGGTTATCCACTAATGGGCCTAGAGGACCGGTTTATTTGATGATCTTATGGGAGTCCATAACCACGAAGGAGAATATGACAAAGAAACATATTATGGGCTAGGGAAAACTAAATATACTACTTATTCCAGTAAGTATTGTTCCTTGTATTGGAGTTTTGATGTTGAAATCCCAAATAATGGTTGGAGCATTGTTGACTAGTTGTTGTAGTCTAAGAGAAAGTACGAGAAGGTTACCAGTAGATCCTTACACAGATAAATACACATTACAAATAATATATAGAAACACATATACATTCAAATAGACATACA
>JZKD02S0503077.1:0-16918 GCA_000966675.3 Picea glauca | reverse complement strand
GTGTTTGTGGTTCGTTGTATTTTTTGATTTACACTTCGTGGAAAATAGGGTTTGTGGCTAGTCTTGAAACTAGTCAAAAACATGTGTTTTGGGTAAAAAGGTCATAAATTCTTCATAACAGATCCAAATTTGGTAAGACAAAATGTTTTGGTTATATTAAAATCTTTAGTATGTTTTGTAACAGTTTCAGATTGATTCAAAAAATATTCCATGTAGGGAACGCTCTACAAGGTCACTCTCTAGAATAAGCCAGAATTCAACAAGGTATGCCATTTTTGCTATAACTATTTTTTTGAGAGGTTCCAAGTAGCTAAACCTGGAGGAATTGCATAAAAGAAACTAAAGAACATTGTGTATCAGTTTTAGATCTTTATTCATTACATGTACAAAGCTATCATTATTTTAAGTTAGGGTTGTTGACTAATACAAAAATAGTCATGTGAGACTAAATAAAATTTTTATGTAAATGCTAGTCTCTTATTATTTAAAGTTAAGGAAGGTTTGCAGGTATGTGGTCATATACACCAGGTCTATTACAAAGTTATAAATCATATTTGGATGATGAAATTGATGAGGGATTTTGGTTGAGGTACAAGTTGGGTACATGGTCGGTTGCACTTGTTTATGGTACAGGTTGATTACAGATTGTTTGGTACAGGTTGGTGCATGGTTTATGCACTTGTTTATGGTACAGTATGGTGCATGGTTGATGCACTTTCTTATGGTACAGGCTGATTACAGGTTGAGGTACAGGTTGATTCATGGTTGATGCATGGTTCAGTTTTATTGGTACATGTTTACAGTGGTATATCTCATAGTGATAGTGTGACAATGGTTCCATCATTCTACTTCTACTTCAGGGTGGTTGGACAGGGGAAGGAAAAGTGGTTGTAGCCACCTTCCATTTGTAGCCAAATAACATAGGGGGTTGTAGCCTTATTCTAGTTGTATCTAGAGAATTGGGGAGTTGGATCTTCCCTTAGGTTGTAGCCTAAGAAACTAGCGGGTTGGAGCCCCCTTCCAGTTGCAGTTGGAAAACAAAGGAAGTTGGTGCTTCCAATGAATGTAATTCTTCAAGACATATAAAAAAAGCATTCCCTGGTTTTCTCTCGATTTGGGTTTGCACGTAAAACACTGGTATATTGTGTATGTGTGTGATTGTTCATTTCTTATTGCTTAGTATTGGATAATAATTCTACATTGATATAACACTTGTATTATTTGGAGAAAAAAAGATTATAATTACACTATTACTGATTCACCCCCCCTCTTAGTAATCCAACAAGAGAAACCTAATAAGAATGTTCGACATTTCTGATGATCACCATGCTCATCTCATCCTAAATCTCATATATCAGGCCATTCATATATCTGAATACCTTTTCTTCATCACTCTCACAATGACCATGTCTACTATTTAACCTATAAAAATCCACTGTATATTCCTTCATTTTCATCCCTTTCTATCTCAAATTCTACATTCTTCAAAACCAATTGATTTGATAATATTTGGGTATGAATTTGGATTTCATCTTAGCTACCATTCTGTCCTAGCTTTTAATTGTTTATTTACCTTTGCAACGCCTATCAACCTGCAGTTCATCCCACCACAGTGCTACATGTCCTTTAATTCTAGTGACAACATGATTTAATTTCTTATCTTCTTTGATATCTTCATAGTCGAATTAATTATCTAGAGCTCTAAACCAATCTAGCAGCTCCTCAATGTCTAAGTTTCCTTAATACATCGGGATGCCCATATTTTCTTTGGCACCTATTCTTGCAACAACTTTGAATAGGTGTTCCTCTACAACATCCTTGGCTACAAATTCTTCTTCTCCTTCTTTGTTCTTGGTTTTAGCCTTACCGATATCTCCAATATCAAGTGTTCATCTCTGTTTTGTCTCCATAGCATATAACCAAGCACAAAGTTCTCTCATTTCCATCTCCACAAATAGATCTGGTAAATTTCTTTCTGGATGTCTTCTTGGTGGAATTGTTGCAATCTATCCACCCAGAATTCAATCACAACTTTCCTCTGTCTTCCATTGCTTACAAAAATATATATTTGTTAGATATAATAACACCTGACGCAGAGCCCCTACCTCAGTAGGGTCTGCTGACCTCCCGATCAATAGATCTTCAAACTTATCTTAGCCGAAATGGATCTTCGGTTCCCACTGGAGCCTTCAACAAATAAAACCATAGGTCCTTTTTCAAAACCATGTCTGCATGAACTAGCACTGGCGTAAAGTTCCCCTACACGTAACCACTGGCTTGTGACCACTTGCCTAACCAAAAGGCACTTCACGATTCACGATCTTGGCTATCATGTTGCGAGTCATCCCGACTCTCTTGAATTCCAAATGCCCGAACTCTGAGTTAGGAGTCTAGCGAGTGCTATTGCTTTACCCTATTCTCCATCGATGTGACCTCCAACTATGTTCTAGGGCCAGCCTCTGAGTGCTATGAGACTTCTCTTATTGGGAACTCATGAGGTAGTTCTCCTCCCTTAACTCGAGATCTGAACTACTGAATTCACTTACCTCAGATCAACGGTCTGAGACTCCCATGATTCAATAGTCTAGATCCTCTTTTTGTGAATCAAAACTTTGTAGGTAGTGACTTTGGTAGTTGACTTCCTTCTCCCTTATGGATCCCGATTCCTGATTTCTCCTTCCCATGAAAGGAACCAACGGTTCAATCTTCCCTTAGATAGATGGCTCACACTATATCTCCTAAGCTTCTGGGTGTTGAATGACTCTCAACCTTATCTTCCCTACAACTCCACTGTATCTAATACCACACGAATATCAACACTTCCTCCTCAAGGAATATCTACCATCCGTCAAGGTCCTTGATGCTTTCTCGCCAAATGACTCGACGCAAAAAATTCTGAGCTTCTTTCCATGAGGTGACTTCAACCCTTGTCCTTCCTTCGAACTCTTCCAAGACTCTATCCTTCCTCAGTTGATTCTTGCAATAAACTCATGGATTCTAAGGAATCCTGCGTGCACACCTTACGACTTTCACAATAACCTCTGGTTATTCGACCACTCCAACTTTGCGCACTCCTTGCGACGAAATTTGTTAAATCACTCCCCTAGGTTGCAAATGTCTAAGACTCTCCTTAATGTGCACACACCTTGCACAACTCTGTGCTATACATTCACTCTACAAACATAAGATCAATGATATCTCTCCTGAGCTTTCTGGGCTAAACCTCAGAAACCTGTCAACGCACTCCTTGCAGACTTTCGCTGCCCTCCTTGCAGGGATTCTCAGGAAGATAAACAATTAAAACTTATACTCTTCTCACAGACTCCATATATTCAACACGAAATCACATACACACACAACATTGGAATAAATGCATAACAGAGGATATAAGAAATCTGTAAACATATCGTTCAATAGATACACACAACAACCATAGTACACCATGAATTAGATTAAATCTTTCTTATATTAATTCAAGTGTTTCTATACATGGTCTCAATAACAATAAATATCTACACATACATCTTCTACAATATTTGTTCTCCTCTTCTCTCCTTGCGCCCTCTCCTTCTCTACAGCCTAATTATAATGAGAATGATAATATCCTACATACGAGTGAGTCTTCTTGAGTTTTCCCTCCTGCTACTCTTAATCTATCTTATTGAATTAAAGACTACCATCTACTTTACATTTATTTACAATAAATGTCCACAAACGACAAATGAGACGAAACGTTCAAGATCTGTATTACAATCCCCAAAACATTAAAATAAAATACATTCTTCCAGCTATTACATTAATGGTTCTTCTTTTGATTTTTTTTTTCTTCTCAAAATGCACGCTGGTATATCCAGTTGTCCTCCACTCGCGCTTGTTGGCGATGCTCCTGCATCAAAACACCAATTCAATTTTTTACTAGAAACAACTAGAAGGAGGATCCAACCCCATAGATTTTACCAACACCGACTAGAGGGAAGCACAAACTCCATAGTTTGTTCAACTATAACTGACAAGATGTTGCAACACCTTGTTTTACCAACTTCAATTAGAAGGAGGATAAAAAATACTTTGCATGATCTAACCTAGCCTAGTACCACCCAAACTCCCTTTTTATGATAATTACTTCAATATTCAAATCTTCATATTCTTCTTTGGATTATTCTGCATATCTTGATTTACTTTTTTGGCCTCTGACTCTATTATTGGTCTTGATATTTCAAGCACATAGACACAATTTATTTCAACAAGAATTGTTTTTATATGATCTTCCAATGGTCATGTAAAACTAAACAATTACACCTCTTCAATATAGGAATGTATCTCTTCATTATAAGTATGTTCATTTTCAATATAATATATTAATCATACTATCTTAATTAATACAATATCAATGAACCATTGTGTCTTTTACATCATTTAGTCATGTTTTCAATTGGATCAACAAATTTTGACTATCATGATTTAATTTTCTTTTTACCTTACCATAGATAAATACCACCATGGTTTGCAAATACCATGTGTACATACCATGTTCTCTTTCACTTTTTCACCTTTTTTAATTCCACTTTCACTTTTACCTTTTTCTTTCATCCAATTTCACTTTTACATTTTTTGTTAATCTACTTTCATATTTACTCATTTTTTACTTAAACTCCACTTCCACCTACATTTTCAACTTTTCTTATTTATTAATGTCATATTTATATTTAGTCCACTTTCACTTCCACTTTTTCTTAAAATTCATTTCCACTTAACTTTTCCACTTTTGCATTTATTAAAGTGATACCAAGTTAGCATTTATATTTAATCACTTAATAACCTTTAACATATATTTGGTAACTTACTAACCTTTGACATGAATGGAAATTCTTCAACAATTGATTGCCTAAGTGGATCTAACCTTGGGTGGCTATTGGAAGTTATTTTGTTTTGAAGGGTTTTCCAAGTTTGGCATGGAAACAATGATGACCAAAACTCGACTACCATGTTCATATGAAATACTTAAGGGTTCTCGGTGTTGCATCAACAAATTTCCCTTCCACTACACTCTCAAATGATAGTGCAAGATAAATTATTCAAGAGGGAGACTCACCAGTATTCGTTCTATTCATCATGATCCTTTCTCAATAGAATATTTAGTCACCAAGACAACTCGACTCGACCAGTTTAGTAATTGAAATAGTTGCAGTATTGCAAAAGTATTTTTTTTCCAAAGTTTCGATAGGATGTCATAAAATATATCAGATCATGCATTTCCTACAACATCACAAAACCCATAATTAAGAAATAGGGGCTATGTACCCTCTACCTACTCCTGATAAGTCTTGGAATTACATCTCCATGGATTGCATGTTCAATCGAACTTCAACCAAGAATGATAATGATTGTTCCTTCATTGTTGCTGATCGATTCTCTAAGATGGTAGTTTTGACACTCTGCAAGAAGAGTATCACAATGGTAGATAATTTTATGGACAAAAAATGTGTATGAGGTTTTGAAGAGTATCAGAACCAAGGACATTACTAAGATATTCTTCGAGCAAGTTTGGGTTCATTTTTTTCTACCATGAATTGTTATTTTAGATCATGATAGTAGGTTCTTGAGTACATTACGGTCCAATATTTGGTCATTTATAGAAACCATTCTCACCAAATCAAATTCCTTATGCCCACAAACTGATGACTATACTGAGGTATTTAATATCATAGTTGTGCATATCATGAGAATGTAAAAATCAAAAGATCCATGCACAAGGGATGTGATTATTCCTTATGTTCAACATATCTATTGTCAAGATCTTCATATCTATTCTGACCACAACCCTTTTCGGGTGTGCTTAAGGTTCCAACCATTGGCTCCAATTTATGTATCTCTTCCCATTACATCCACTTACGAAGAATCTTCCTGTACTCAAACTGAGGTTGATAAGGTAGCTATAATTTTTGAAATGATTTAGGACATATTCTGACAAGTCAATGACATATTGCAAAAATCCAATGGAAAGTACAAGAAATGGCATGACCAACATCAGTTTCCACACAAGTTTCAAGTTGGTGATAAGGTTTGGTTACATTTGTGGAAATATTTCCTTGCAGGACCCCATTGCAAGCTCCACCCACTTCTATATGGACCATATACTATCATTAAGGCTATCGGTGAGAATGATTTTATATTAGGTATTCCCCCATTCCTTGTCCTACATATAGTCTTAATAAGGGGAGTTTTCATGTTTTCATATCAAAGCCTTGGACTCGTGTATGGCATGCACTCCCATGATCTTTCCTTAACTTCCCTCGATGGATAAAATATTTTCCCCGAACTCATCCCTTACCTTAGTTGAAGTGTGGGATGAAAATGGGCATATTAAAATCTCTCGTAGCTTCCTATAATGATATTTTAAGGTGGTGAGAGAATCATGGTAAAACAATTTGCATGTGGGGTATTTATATCGAAAGGTGGTGAGCGTATGAAGGTGACTTAGAATACATGTTTTTTTTTTTTAACTTATAAATGACTCACATTCAACATCGATTCTTCATTTGGGTGAGGAGAATCTTAGTCAACTCTATTATATTACTCTGGTTGATACTTCATAGGTTATGTTCAGGTTTCCAGGAAAATATATGGCAACAAGTTATTTGGGGTGTTGGTCAAGAAAAGTGGAACATATGGAAGAGGATCTTGCAAACACCAAAACCTATGTTATCTCGCTGGAAATTTGATACAATGGTATCTCATTGCAAATGCTCATAGTTTTGGAGGAATATGTAATTCATAGAAAAACTATCATGTAGCTCCAAGATGAATGTTCAACACTCCGACAGTAATTGGAGGAGCTTTGTGCCAGGCCCAACAAATTATGACCCATATGAACAAAAAGGATTTTAAAAAATGTTCCATTTTTATTTTTTTATTTTGGAAATATTTTATAGTTTGTATTTAGGCAAGGCCCACATATTTAATTACCATATAAAAAATGTAAAAATATTAACAATGGCTATAGTGGCCCATCAACAAAGCATTTTTTATATCTTAGTGGAAAATTTAAGACCTTTTCTATTTCCGAGAAATTTTCCAATGTTGTTTATTTATTGATAAAATCTTCCCCTCTTTCTATTAAAAAAATAATAACATACACATTAATGCTTAGTAACAAAAAATGGCAGTGACATGTCACCTCAAATATTATAAATTTCACTTCCCTCTAGTGCACATGGTAATATAGGAACCCATGCTTATAAATTATAGGAGCACTCGTGTGCCATAAAGAAAAATAGAGTGAGTTGTTGCAAAATATTTATATGAAAACCTATATCTCATATAACAAATAATGAATAATAATTGTGTGAGCACCAGCTCCTTTTATGCTTATGAAAGCACCAATCCATGTTACATCAACACACATTGATGTGTCCTTCTAGTACAAATACTTACAAAACAAACTCCACTAATACATTCACTTTCCCATTGTTTTTGGTCATATGAAACTTCCATTAAGGCCTCCACTAAAACCTCCATTACCAATAACAAATGTTGTGGCATATATTTTTTTGAAAAGTTTACCCAATCTTACAACAATAAAAATCTCCAAAAAACATCGAGGGTGTTCTCTATATAGACTTCAAAAAGAATTAGTAAAAAATTTAAATGCATATATTAAATAATTTTATTTTTATAATAATTGTTTGAATGTGTATAGAAAATACACTTCTCTAAACAAATAATAAAATCTAATAAACCTGAATTTTTTTCAAATAATAAAATCTAATAAACCTGAATTTTTTTCAAATAATAAAATCTAATAAACCTGAATTTTTTTTTTTATTCCCAATTTAGAAACCAATTTAGAAAAATATGAAAATAAGTTAAAATAACTTAGATAAAAACTTTATTTCTCTTGTTTTCTATATGAAAAATTATTGCTCTAAACAAATTATAAAAACATTTTATAATAAGAAATTGTAAAATAATTTTATGATTATAAAAATACAAGTATTCTATATTCTTTTAAAAACAAATAATTTGATTTACAGCCAATCATATTCTAAAATATTTATGTGAACACAATATAATGGCACATGACACATGAGTGATCCATCTCGAGTGAGAAGAGAACAAAGTTTGAAGAAGAAATAAGTTATGAAATAACTAATTTCTTAAATTCACAATTCAAATAAATTTTCTTCATATTAAATTATGAAAAACATATTTTATATTTTATTAAAAACATAATTTTTACAAAATTATTATAACTTTCAATAATTAATACAAACTTGACAATAAAAAGTTAGAGACCTTTACAAAATTAATCTAATTATTAAATAATTATATGAAAAATTTCCAATCAACACAAGAGATTGTTAAAAAAAAAAAAATTATAATGTATATGAATTAAATAAACAATCAAACTAAAGCAATTATCAATATATAAATATGATACAAGATGTAAAAAAAATAAAAAATATATATATATATATATATAAGTCATGTTTTCACATGAGATTACAAAGATCATCTTATATTCATTTGAATTTGGTAGATGAAGAATTGTTAAAATAAGTTATTTAAAAATCTTGTGATTATTTGAAGTGATCATTTTCATAAAAAGAAAAATTATCTTATATTTATTCGAATTTGGTAGATGAAGAATTGTTAAAATAAATTGTTTAAAAATCTTATAATTATTTGAAGTAATTATTTTTATAAAAAAAATAAATTATTATTATATTTAAATGATTAGATATAAAAATAAATATACAATAAATTTAATTATATACTAATTTAATAAATAATTTTACTTAAAATAAAGTCATCATAATATTTTAAAAAGTACAATTATAATTAATTATTACAATTAAAAATATCACCAACAAAAATATACCAACAAACACGACAAGACATGTATAATCACCAAACAAAACATAATCAATATTGAAAATCTTTAAAAATAAGGCTTTTCCTAATTTAGTTGTCACGTTTCCAAATTTAGTTGTCACGAAAATATATCCATATGACACTAATACAAATCATATTATTCAACAACATAATAAATAATTAATTATTTTAAATACGTCATACTATTCATATTATTCAACAACATAATAAATAATTAATTATTTTAAATACGTCATACTATTGACTTAAATCATAAAACTTGTTATACAAAAGTAATACTATTGACTTAAATCATAAAACTTGTTATACAAAAGTAATACTATTGACTTAAATCATAAAACTTGTTATACAAAAGTACAAATATAAATGGAAATCAATTGTTGATGATTGTAAACCAGATAATTGAAGACGAGAGAGGGATTAATAATATCAAATATATACATTTACAAATAAAAGTCTAATTGTGAAACTAAAGTAATCATTACATAAATAAGCTCCTTTCTAATCCCACTCTCTCACATCAATGTCATTGGAATATGTATTTAAAATTTTATTTTTTAACCTAAATCAATATTGATTGTCATGTAGTATTTGAAAAAAATAACTTTAATCATTCTAGTTAAATGAAAAGACATGAAGGAGAATGTAATGTAAAATGAAAATAATTATATTGTAACACGGTATTTATGATTTTCATCATATAAAAATTATACTATTTAAATAAACAACAACCATACTTCATTAGCTACATATCAAAAACCTTAATAACCACACACTTTAGGTTTCGCACAACAACGAATTTACAAAATATCACATACTAATTTATATTGCTCACTCACTTTAGATCGCTCACAACCAATCCTTAACAAAATATAAATTGTTTCCAAATGTTCTGTTGGGATTACATTAATTACTACCATTAAGTGCCCACAAGAAGGACACATTTTATTCATAAAAGATACCAATAGTCAATTCTCCATAACCTTGAATTATTCTGGGAGGAATGCCAAAGGTGTGCATGTCAAGAGAACTACAATTCCATAAACAAGGTGTTATGTACCTTATTGATTCATTATTTTTTAGGGTGATGAAAAACACATGGCCATATTCACTTTGAGCTCAGAAATATAATTTCTTATATTTACTTATATGCGTCTTCAAATTAGTAGTATAATTTTTTAATGGAAAAGATATTGTAATATTCTTGAGCCATGCCTCAAATGCTTTTCGATTAGTAAATCCCTAAAATTGTCGAAACTAAATGTTCTCGGATTCTATTTAACCATTAACGTTATAATGGTTCACTTGACCATTTTCATGAATGAAAGCACTACTTGCTTTTTAGTTAATATATTAGGCCATGGATCAAATATTTTTTGAAATGACGGCTTTGTTGAGATAACCTCACCCATGTGTACATTTCCCTGAACATATAATCTAGGAGAACACCCATGTGTACATTTCCCTGAACATATAATCTAGGAGAAGATGGTGGAGGTGTAGTATGAAGTTGATGTTTTGAACCATGGCCTTCCACTACCCTAATTCCACCTCTTCCTCCTTTTCTATCCATTGCCTCCCTTGCTTGCATGTGTGTGAAAAAAAAATTCAAATTTTAATTAGTTCAAAAGGAAACAATTATAATCAAGAATTACAAGTCATTCAAAATTTATATTTTACTAACCATGCGATTGCATAAGCCCTAGCATATGTAACCGCACATTCATTCCATATTTAACATTCATTTGGGACATTATTATAAAACAAAGCATGCAACTTGCAAAATTGATTTTTTTTTTAAACAATACAATAATAACACCATAAAATTTATGACATATGCATTTGAATTTCACTCTCCATATATATATATATATATATATATATATAATAAATAAAATATATTCAATAATAAATTATTGATTTATATATGTTTGTCATATAATCCATTTATAAACTCTATAAGTGTAATAATAATAATAATTCAAGTATAAGATTAAATTTAATATCATATATTTTTCAATACAATGTTACATATGATTATATATTCTTAATTATGTTGGGTATATGTTATATTCTTGGGTATGTGGTATATATTTTTGGTCACGCGAGGGGTGCTAGCCACCCCTATCTTGGAAGTCATAGGAGGGCTTCCGGGGGGCACAATCCCCATTGTGAGAGGGTTGAGGGGAAGAACCCCCGAAAAAATGATTTTTTGGCATTTTTTGTGTCCATTTTTTAATAGTTTTCAACACATGGTTTTCATCATTGGTTTTCTAATTTTGGTCAAGGAATCAGGGTTGTTGACTAATCTCGATCGATGGATTAGGAATCTTAGAAGTTGTAGGATCCTATATATGTATTGTATGTGTATGTGTGCCGATGTATATTTTCTATTTTTATTAAGAATCTATTTGTAGTAAATTTATTTTACATACTTAAAATCTACAAATTTCATAATACTAACACTTATGCTTATGGATAAATCAACTATACTTGAAATATTTCAATTGCAACTAAAGCACATGTAACAAGTATCAAATCCAACTAGATTACCAATTTAATCAAGAATAATATTTAGACCATAATGATTAGATCTTTACTAATAATTGAATGGTTCACAATTTTCTCCTAAAAAACCATACAATTCTCTCAATAATGTACAAATAATCCATCTTCAATAATCCAATTTTTTTTTTTAATATATATTAACTTTCTCAAATATCAATACAGATAGATGAAAACAACTCTTTTTAGATAATCAAGATTTTATTTGTAACACAAAATTTCCCTTAAAAATACTCAATCTTAAGATTTTGTAACACAAAATTTCTCAAAAAAAATACTCAATCTTAAGATTAAGATTACATATTAGCTCCAATAAAATTCAATTTGAACATAAATCAATCATCACTTTTGATGTAAACGAAATCCCTTTTCCAATGCTCTCTCTATATATTTCCCTTTTCAATTAAAATAGGAATACAACATATCAACATTCATATTATAAATTTACAAATTATAAAACTCAATACTTAATAACGTAAACAATACACTCCCCAAATACAGAATCAAGATATATATATTTTCAGTCAAGAATCAAGATATATATTTTGAGTCCCACACATTTAAACTTAAATACTCTTTAATCAATCTCTAAATAATTCGTATATTTCAATCAAGAAATGTGTTGAAAAGAAACAATTTATTACAGAAGAAATATCATAGAAACACATTTTCGTGTCATGCAAAAACTCAAGCATTATCTTTTTCCACAAATACTAAGATAATCACCTATAGGATGCACATATGGTCTGCGTATGGAAAATCTAGTTCATGAAGGTAAATGCATGATATCCCTAAGTGTTTGTCCCTTTCATGCACCACTAAAACATTGAAACATATGTTAAGTTTCTTGGAATTCTTTTAGAAATTTCAATTCTCATTAAAAAAAAATTCCAAATTTTCAAAAATAGAAAATGATTCTACAAATTCTAGAGTTACATATCAATTTTAGAGGTTTATAGAAGATCCTACCTTAATAATTTTTCAATTCCATTATTAGCTCCAATTTTCCTTTGCGAAATATATCTATTCACTACCCCAACAACTCCCAAATGGGTAGTCTTCTTCACCAAAAACCCTTGAGCTACAACAAGTTCTATGAAGAGAGTATAAAACTAGCAATTTAGATTGTGTAGCTCATTTATAGAACATGATGTCCCCACCTCCAATGTTCAAATTCAAATCTTCAGACCATACTCAATCCCAGTGCACTGAGAAATTTTTTGACATTATAACAACCATCCAACATTAGGGAGAAAAAGTTCCTTTATCAATCCCAATTCTCCTTTGTTATTGTAACATCCTGCTCTTGCGTGCACCTGCTGTGAATTATTCTTGTGGACAATTGTGTGCAAGTGATCCGGTTCACGATATGATTGATTGATTCGATTATGGAGCATGATGATGTTTGTGGATTTGATGATATGTTATTTTATGATGTTTATGTCGACAGTTGCTATTGACTAGTTTTCTCGAGTGTGCAGGACTTTGGACGTTTGAGGATGTCAATGGAATCGATGTATCTCCTTGGACTCTGGATCGAGTCCAGGAGTCGATGGTTATGGTTTAAATGTTTTGATATTACATATTTGGCATATGACTAGATATTATGATGTTGATTTTTATCATTGACACATTTTGTTGATGGATGCATGCTGGTGATACCTTGCTAACCAGACTCACATCAAGATTAAAGGGGTCACACATGACAACCAAAGACATTGAAAGAGAGGTGTGGAAGCAACCTTGCAACAACTTACTAGCACTCCCATCATGGCTCGAACTGTAGGTTAAGGATTACCTAGTTCGAGGGATCCACGATATCGTGAGGGTAGACTGTGACAGTCGCTCACAATGATTCTAAGTGGCATGCAATAAGACAGGGTCCTTATTCGTTAGAGGCCCTTAGTCTCCCACAAGATCACCTGATGGAGTATTGACTCCAGGAGTTTGACGTTTACCAAATTTAGTCAAGAGGCGAGTGGTACCCTTTGAGCACATAGTGTGTCTTGAAGGGCAGGTCGCGCAAATAAAACCAGAATGCAAACGAGTGGCACCCTTGGAGCACTTAGTGTAGCCTGAAGGGCACATCACAATTTTAAGTATGGTAAGTTAATAAACCTAGTACCTAGAAAACTTTCCCTCCTTAGGACCTACACTGCCTTAAAATGAATGATGGTATGAGTGAAGTTTAATAACAAATTTTTCCCTTAAGAACTACCACCAAGCCTAGTGAATTTTAAAAACCTAGGTCTAAGTAGAATTTGTGAACAAAAAAAAAACTAATTGGACATATAACAATAAGGGGGTAAAGAAAATTCAAGCATGAATAATTAAAGTAAATTTTTTATGAAGGTTTACTTATTAAAACAGGTAAATGGTTGTTTTTGTCTAAACTTGCTAATTCTGAACTTAGTTGGAAAATGGAGGATACTTAAAATAAAAAGGGATACTTAAAGAAGAGAGGAAATGTAAAGAAAAAGGGGAATGTCTAACTTAGTAGAGAATCTAGCCTTTGGAACTTTCTATTTGTGAACTCAACTAGACTTTAAGTAAAGCATAAGTCATTTAAGAAATGTAATGGAATAAAGGGACATCGAGGAGCATTTTTAGGAACTCTTTTAGGTGGGTGAGGGGAATAGGAAAATTTAATTAATTAATAAATTGATTTTCTGGTTCAACTAAGGGATTGGGTGACATGTGTACAGGGGAGGTTTATCCTAATTAAATTTAATAAAAATAATCTAAAGAGGTTTTGGGGAAAGTAATCACTAAGAAAACTCTATAAAAATGATGGCAGAGGAGGAGTATGGATCACATTTGGTATGCATAAGGTTATGCTAGCAGATTTTATCTTGACTGGATTTTTCTTTTGGGAGTTGGGATACCCAACTTGGATAACGAGTGGTAGCTTGACCTTGTGAGGCGAGATGGGAGCTAGAATCTCTAGTTTTGAGCATGGCCCCTTTGTGTCTCGGGGGGTCCTAGGTGGAAGAAGAGTACTCCTAACGTTGGATGGGAGGTATTGGAGGTCGCAGTGGTTAGCAAGCAGAAGATGGACAGAGCACAAGCGCGAGACAACAACTTCAAATTTTTCTCCTTTGGATATGGTACGCAGGTGTAATTTTTCATTGGTAATTTAGTTAAAAAAAAATTGTATATGAATATCAATATTGATGAATCTTGTTCTGAACTTAGATGAATTTTTATTTCAGCTTAGATTTATATGTGTTGCAAATATGATATAGAACTAAAATTCAGTTGAAGTGTTAATGAAGAATAAAATTCTGATGGAATTATATGACAGTGGATTTATAGTTCAGTTTTAAGATTCATTTAACCCATGAAATAAGAGAATTATCCTCACTTATGTGTTTAATGCATTTCACCGCTCCAGATTCTTGTACACTCCTACTCTCTTATTTTCCTTGAATGTCAAATGCTTCATCCAATTCCTGGGTGAAGGTCAGAAGCCTCCAAGGATATGCGCTAACTGTTGACTAATGAATAAGTGAATTATTTCGTCTATGGAGAGGTTAGTTGTTCTAATTCTGCGTTCTTGTTTGAGAATTTAAATTTCCATTTAACATCTGCATATCGTTTCTTCTCCGGAAAACGTATTGTTTTTTTAGCAAGCCGAAGTCGCAACCACGAATTCATCTTGGAGGGTGAATCCTTTGTAATCTGATTTTTTACCCAAATCGCCCAGCACATGTTTATTCCCGGCTTCTATCTCTCTCTCTATACGTTTTTAATGGAAACTAGCCTGGATATGTTTTCTTGGTAACGCAGCCATTTGTTCCTGACTGTTACAACAACTAAATACTGGTGCATTTACTCTCCACTTTAAGCAACCTTCGTTCCCTCCATTCGTTTGATGTCTGAATCGTTGCCCCACACTGCATCTTATTCTATGCCTTATACTGTAATATATCTCTTTCACTCGTGGTATGAGATTACTTATTTATCGGGAATGGCTTCTCCAGATTCATTTCGGGCCCTCAATGACTGGAACATCATTTTCCAATATGCTTTGTATTAAAAGAATCCCCAAAAAATAAAAATGCTAGATAATTTGAAATAAATTAATTTGTATTTTATCTGATTATTTCTTCCTTGGATTTTGCATGGCATTCCGGTAATGGCATATTCACACAACCATTCTAATTTTAGTTAATATTTTCATATCAACTGATCGATTTATGTTTTTCCTTATCTGAATTCCTTAATTGCAAATAAAACCATTATCAGAAGCTTACATTTTCCTTTGTATACGCAAATGTATATAGGTAACTTTTTTCTTTGTATACGCAAATGTCTATAGGTAACTTTAATTTACCTTTGAGTTGACAACGTTTACATTGTATATAAATCTAACTAAGCCAGACCGAATTAGCTATGGGAAGAAGGGTGAATTCTTTTCTTTTTCCATTTGGCCACTATTCTGAATGTCTCAGGGGAGGTTAAATTTGGACCTGTAGTTTTTGCTTTATATTAAAATTTTTACCTTACTGTGCCATATATTCCTTCTGCGATGGAGCATTGATTTAAGACCCTTAGTTTTGTTTTAATTTAAATGATTAAATTTCTGTGGGAAATCTGAATTTTTGTGCCACAATTAATGGTGTCGGGGTAATGGAAATCTGAATGATTGTCTATTAGTTGTTTATTAGTGGAAAACAAAAATATTGTTTCTTAATTATTAGCTAGGAATTGAAATTGTGTTTATTAATGGTCTATTAATGGAAAAAAAAATATTGGTTCATAAGTGTTAACTAGAAATTGAATATAGCTTATTAATTTTCATTAATTGAACACTCCTATATTGTTTATTAATGGAAAACTAGATGTTTCTCATTTGTTGAACCTAATGGTTTATTGAGTGATCATTGGGATGTCGTTAATCGTTCAATTGTTGTCTACAATTGTTTGAATTAGTTACGTTGATTTAATTGTGCTGAGCTCCAATTAATATAATGGTAATAATCTTTATTTAAGAACTATGGGATTGAATTCCATTAATAAACGACATTATATATAATCAGTTTAATGCTTGTGGTCTATGGTCATTCCACCTTTATCTCTTATTTAGATGGTCCATCACCTGTAATATCATAATACCTAACGAGATTAGGTTGTTGAATAATATGTTGACCATATCTGAAGTTGGCATTATTACGTGATATTAATGTATGATAAGCACTCAGAAGTTGTTGCGCTGTGAATTTTGGATAGATGCTCTTGCGCTTGATCTTTCAATATCAATGGGTGTTTAGTTAACAACTTGATCGTTTTTTCCGCGCCATAATTTAATGAAATTTTAACTTGCGTCATTGTTTATGTTGTACTATAATAAGTGGGATTGCATGTGTATTGGATTATCAATGGATGCACCATGTTCTAGCTAGATTACTTGTGTAGATTCCATTAATGGTGATGCATGTTGAGTTAGTAACAATTT
>JZKD02S0503076.1:269775-282872 GCA_000966675.3 Picea glauca | reverse complement strand
AATATTAGAATATTACAATGTAATAGTAATGCCATATTACAATGTAATATGGCATTACCATATTACATTGTAATATGGCATACAATATGGTATACCATATTTCATGTAATTTTTTAAAACCTAAAGTCATCGTCGCAATATCGATGCAAGTTCGTCGGAAAATTTTTCCTATAGCGACGAAACTTTGTCGCAATTTGCCATGAATATTTGTCGCATATACAACATGTGCGTCGTAAATTTGGTTTTGAGATATTGCACTCATCGATATTACCATGGATTTTCCTCGCAAGTTGCGACGAACTTTCGTCTCACATTCAACAACTACATTGTAAGTTATTGGCTTGGCATAACTTTTTGTCCCAATTGCGATGAAGTTTCGTCGTAATTGCCACATTTTTTAGTTGTTATTGCGACAATGCATAGGGTTAACCGATATTGAAGGTGGTGACAAGTGGAGAGATAATTTCATCTATGTTTCCATGCACACTTGGATCATGGATATATCGACGAAATTATTTCGACGACAAAAAATATCAACTTTCGTGGAAATTGCGATGGATAAGTGTGGCAATATCAACAAAAAACCGTCGCAAATTTTCTCATATGTACTAGTGTCAAGAGTTAATGAGGGGATGGGGGTGAACCACCCATTCGTAAAATCTCCCAGACCTGACCACGGATGGGGAAATTCATGCCACACACAATATTGTAGAGAAAAGGCAAGAGAGGAAGTGTGGTAAGGGGGGGAGAGGAGGACGCACGCAACAGGGATCATGGAAGAAAACCAAAGTAGCTCTAGAAATACAGGGAGTTCTGAATAGAGGAGAAGGAGAGTAACCTTTGTCCTTGACTTCCATTGAGCTGGAAGTAGGAGACTAAATCTCAAGCATCGTGGTCTACCTTGGGGGTGCTTAGTGGTAAATCCGTTTGGAGTCACTGAGCCTACAGTTGGGTGGAAACGAGCACCCCTCTCAGTAGTCACGTCACACCTGGTGTTTTATGATAAGTGTTTATATCTTGTATCTTGAATTGAATATCTTGGACGCATTCTCATGTTTGTACACTCATAAATGGTTTCTGTATAGAAGTGTTTGCCTTGTGTTTTGATTGGAAATAATGGATGCATTCTTATACTTATATGACCATAATCAATTTATGTATAGAATGAATAAGTTTAGATTACGAGTCCGTTCCCTTGATATTTGTCCCATTTACTTGACTCACGCTATGCCCTGGTTTGATTTCCCGAAGGCACCTCCTTCTGGGAAGTTCCCTCACATTCCAGAGCCGAAGTGAGTTCCTTGAAAAGACTACCACTTTAGTAAACCCACGAGTTTACTTCACCCCTGTCATAGAGTTCATAGCTTGGTGATTTAGGAAGGCTTTTCAGTCAGGTCACCAAGCCTAGGGATAATTAGCCAAGAACTCGCCGAAGGACCATGTGATCTGAGTCTGGAAACCTTTTACAAGAGAGAGTGGTTCTCTTAGTTTTTTGACGTTTCGACACCTGGGAAACCCAAGGGAAAGTTCCCTCATATTTGTCAGTCGCGAAATCCTAATATGCGAAACCCCAAATCGGTTTAGCATGAATAGGTTTTGGCATTTCAACGTTTCGACACCTGGGAAACCCAAGGGCAAGTTCCCTCCTATTCGCCAGTCGCGAAATCCCGATATGCGAAACCCCGAATCGGTTTAGCGTGAATAGGTTTTGGCGTTTCGACACCCGGGAAACCCAAGGGCAAGTTCCCTCGTATTCACCAGTCATGAAATCTCGATATGCAAAACCCCAAATTGGTTTAGCGTGAATAGGTTTTGGTGTTTCGGTGTTTCGGCACCCGGGAAACCCAAGGGAAAGTTCCCTCGTATTCGCCAGTCACGACATCCTGATAAGAGAAACCCCGAATCGGTTTAGCATGAATAGGTTTTGGTGTTTCGACACTCGAGAAACCCAAGGGCAAGTTCCCTCGGAATCGCCAGTCACGAAATACCGATATGCGAAACCCTGAATCGATTTAGCATGAATAGGTTTCGACGTTTTGGCACCCGAGAAACCCAAGGGCAAGTTCCTCGTATTCGCCAGTCACGAAATCCAGATATGAAAAACCCTGAATCAGTTTAGCGTGAATAGGTTTCAGCATTTAGACACCCAAGAAACCCAAGGGAAAGACCCCTTGTATTCGCCAGTCGTGAAATCCTGATATGTGAAACCCCAAATCGGTTTAGCGTGAATAGGTTTTGGAATTTCGACGCTTGGGAAACCCAAGGGCAAGACCCCTCGTCTTCGCCAGTCGTGAAATCCCAGTACGCGAAACCCCGATGTGCTCTGTGAATGAGCCCTAGGTCACTGGACAGGGTCTTGTGGTAGGAAGGAGGAGTGTCGAAAGAATCTGGACCGCACATTTGTAGGGACGCGTGGCAAAGATCTAAAGCCACTGGGGTTCTAGAGATCAGGGAAATAGGAGTGAAGACCCCACCAAAATCCTGAAAGGTAGAATGCTGGGATTTAATCCGGGCCGTTGATCAAGTCAACAATCTGGACCGTAGATCCGGATGATACTGGGCTTTCGAGTCCTAGGGATTAAAAAGGAAAAGAAGGAACACTTGCATCATGATTCCTCAAATTGCGAAACCCCGAAATCATTTAGAGGATTAGCACCAGTTCACAGGATTGGTCGTATGACAAGCAACCCGAGGGAGGAGATAAAGATCTATTAGACACTTTCGAGTTTCGTTATTTCAAAAGACAGAGAACAGGGGAACGCTTGCATCGTGATTCCTCGAATCGCGAAAGCTATAGCACCTTTTTGGTAAGGCCTGTGGTCATAGCCAACGATCACATGGAGGAGGATAAGCGAAGGGATGGTTTGCGTTATGCCCCATAGAAATTTGGGGGTTCTGTCCCTTGAAGAAAAGACGAAAAGAAAAAAAAATCTTAGTTGCCATAGTGGGTGTGTGACAAATTGGTATCAAAGCATGGTTACAACACTTGGCCTGCTTGGGCTCATGAACGAGTTGCACAGAAACTCCATTTGAAGTACTCTTAAAATAAGTAACCCTATACCTTAACCCCCTTTATCAAAAGCTGAAGTTAAGAATGAAAATTTCCTATTGTGTGTATGCATTTGAAAGATATGAATTATGCGCTAATTGTGAATGAATAATGTTGACTAACAACAAGTGTTTTCTTGCACGACAAGTGAACGATCAACTGTGGGAAACTGCAGATGCATAGAATGGTGATGCACCACGAGGTGGGGGATGGCTCCCACAATAGAGACGAAGAGTCTGACGAAAGGAGAGAGGTAGAGACCCATCCAGATCTAGCTGAGATTGTGAGGAGCTTCATGGTTGAACTACAGAGCTGCAAGGCCGACAATGAGAGGTTGATAAAAGAGCAAGAAAACCAATGAAGATTAATGCAGTCTTGCTGCAGAGCTTATCCGACATACAAAGAAAATTAATGCATGGACATGATGTTAGAATATAGAGGATTGTGCTCGTTTAACCATTGACGATACCCTCGTCACCCAATCACAGGCCTTAAGCCACCCTCCGAGCACCTTGACCTTGACCGAGAAGAGAATTCTGGCTGCAATCAATAGCCAAGAGAGGCTAAATGAACCAAGCAAAAGAATAGAAACTAAACTGAACAGATGATCTCACCCAGAAGCTAGCACACCACTTTCCAGCTCTCCCAGAAGACCTGCACACAAAACTGCTGTTGCCTGCAACTGCCTGTGCAGACTTAGCTCTTACTGCAACTGTTGAGATGAAAAATAATGAAACTGGTGCCCTGTATTTATAGTGGACTGACCAGTCTAACTGGGGCCGACTTCTCCTTCTGGGCATCAATAAATTCAATATAAATATATTTGTTTAGCCGACAACTTGTCTAGGGTTTCCTTCAATTCTTTGCTTCCTTCTGGAGGATTCTAGTCTCGTCATAGGTCACAATAGAGGTTCATACCTCACGAAGCTACCATAATATTAACACTCCCTCCTAGCTAGGGAGGTATGGTCTTGAGTACAACAGAACATTCAACTGGTAGCACCACGAGCACCTGTCATTATTATCCGACTAGATAATCTCCTATGGCAACTGGTACAATATCAATTTATAAAACACACCTGTGTCTATTCGAGTAGTACACAACTACTTAGACTTTGTGAAACACAATCACAAACTATCCTTCATAACAAATAGAAACCTGGATAGAGACAATGTTATGATAAAAACTGTATTATCTGGGCCAATCTTTCACTCACGTTTGTGAGATCTGAAAGAATGTCTGCCACCACAGTAGTCTTCATCTGCATAGAAACAATGTTATGATAAAAACTGTATCACCTGGGCCAATATTTCACTCATGTCTGTGAGATCTGAAAGAATGTCTGCCCTCAATATAGAATATCAACACTGGGCTATCTACCCCATTCTTCTCAACCAAGGAAGAAGGATTGTTTTTGATTTCTGAACCTAGACCATTTCCCACCCTGGGCCATTCTTCCAACACTAAACAAAGTGTAACCTAGAGAGAATGAGTCTGCCCTCGAGAAATTTTTGGACCATTCCTTACCCTGGGCCATTCCTCCGACACTAAACAAAGTGTAACCTGGAGGGAATGAGTTTTCCCTAAGGAATGACTGTCTTGGACTATTCCACACCCTGGGCCATTCTTCTGACACTAAACAAAGTGTAACCTGGAGAGAATGAGTTTTCCCTCGAGGAATAACTGTCCCTGATTGCTGAGCTTGGACTACTCCCCACCCTGGGCCATTCCTCTGACACCAAACAAGGTGTAACCTGGAGCGAATGAGTTTTCCCTTGAGGAGTAACTATCCAGACCATTCCCCACCCCGGGCCATTCCTCCGACACTAAACAAGTGTAACCTAGAAATAATGAGTCTGCCCTCAAGGAATGTCTATCCTGCATCAACCTCCAAAACGAACGATTCTTCAAAACTGCTCACAACTGTGAACTTAGAAAGAATGACTGCCTGGCGAGGCGGACCATTCTACTTGACCACTACTCAGAGTGACTACCAAGAAGAATGACTATCCTAGACAACTCCCCATAATGGGAAGTCGCTGTCTATGATACATCAACAATCAGTCTGCCTACCATGTTAACTACAATGGGAAGCCACTGTCAGTCAGAAATCTCAATCCACTTTCCGAATAGGAAAGCATCTGTTCAATCTGGACTCTTTACAAAAATAAATAACATTTTCAATACTCCCTCCTAACTGGAGAGTTATTTTAATCACAGAAATAAACATTTTTGCGTACCTTTTCTATCCTGGAGAATCTTCCCTTTCAACTAAGGGAGTTATTTCCACAATCCCCATCTTCTCTCGGAAATATGCAAACTTGATTCTGGAAAGAGGTTTTGTCAGGATATCTGCTGTTTTCTCATTAGTGGGGATATACTCAAGCTTTACCTCTCCTTCCTAGACTTTATCTTGGATAAAGTAGTATTTGATCTCAATGTGCTTCGACCTTTCATGAAACACTGGATGCTCGGATAATCTTATACAACTCTGATTATCACAATATATTGTGGTCGATTCTGGAGTCTGATCAAATAAATCGGATAATAACTTCCTTAGCCATACTACTTCTGTGCATGCTTCACAAGCTGCCATATACTCTGCTTATACTGTACTAAGTGCGACAGACTTCTGCTTTCTGCTGCTCCAAGATATCATAGCGGAGCCCAAGCTGAAACACAGACCTGAAGTACTCTTTCTGTCTTCTGCACTTCTTGCCCAATCAGAGTATGTGAATCCATGAAGTTGGATATCACTAGATGCGGTATATCTTAAGCCATAGTTTATTGTCCCATGAATATATCTTAAGACATGCTTTGCAGCTATCCAATGCTCTTGTCTTGGTTCCACCTGGAACTAACTTAATGTATTTATAGCAAAGAAAATATCTGGTCGAGTATTTACCAAATACATCAATGATCCAATTAGCTTTCGATATAGAGAAGGATCTACTAGATCAGAATCTGGGACTTTCACTTTTCTTATATCCGCATTCATAGGAGTGTCCATGGAATTACAGTCCATCATTCCAAACTTTTGAAGGATCTTTATTGCATATTTTCCTTGTCCAAGGAATACTTCACCACACTTCTACCATACTTCTAGTCCCAAGTAATAGTGCATGAGACCTAGATCTTTCATATCAAATTCAGAGGCTAAATCCTTCTTGCACTGAATGATTAGAGATTCTTCACCTGCTATGAATAGATTATCAACATATAACAATAGAATTATAGGTGCATTGTTCACGACTTTGTAGTAAAGGTTTGGATCTGCATGACACTTGGAAAAACCAAGTCTGGTTAGATAACTGTCCATCCTGGCATACCAAGCCCTTGGAGCTTGCTTGAGTCCATATAGAGCTTTCTTCAGTCTACAAACATGAGTGTCTCTAGAATGTACCTCGAATCCTTGAGGTTTTTCAATATATACTCCTTCTTCAATAGCTCCGTTGAGAAAGGATATCTTTACATCCATCTGGTGTAGATTCCATCCCATGGAAGTGGCAAGAGATATGATAGCTCTGATGGAGGTATACCTTGCCACCGGAGAAAAGGTTTCATCAAAGTATTCTCCCTCCTTCTGGGAGAACCCTTTGGCCACGAATCTTGCCTTATATTTATCCACGCTTCCGTCTGCTACATGTTTGATCTTGTATACCCATTTTGAATTTACAACTGATTTCTCTTTAGGTCTGGGTACAATTTCCCATACTTCATTTTTCATAATGGATTGATGTTCTTCCGCCATAGCTTATTTCCATTGTCCCTTTTTAACTTCTTCTTCAAATGTAGTAGGTTCTTCATCTAGAATCTTTGTCATGTATGATGTATAACTTGAGAATCTTTTCGGTCTTTTAGTCTTCCTGGATGTTC
The DNA here is from genome assembly GCA_000966675.3 of Picea glauca. Lineage (NCBI taxonomy): Eukaryota > Viridiplantae > Streptophyta > Pinopsida > Pinales > Pinaceae > Picea > Picea glauca. The sequence continues at coordinate 275,946 of JZKD02S0503076.1, read as the reverse complement.
CTTTTGGAACCTTGATTCTTTCTGCATCTTGTAAGGTGGATTCAAGCCAAGCTGTTCATTTCTTGTTCTTTGATATATTATCTGGATCAACGTTCTCACATATCTCCATAGGATGATCAGGTTGATCCTTTTCGTTATTTTCACCTTCTGTGTTTTCTTCATTTGGTTCTTCAATTTCTTCTTCTTCAATAGATTTTCTGAAGGCCATTTTTTCATTGAATGTTACATCTCTACTTACTTCTATCTTGTGTTGATCTGGAATATATATTCTGTAGGCTTTGGATGAATCACTATATCCCATGAATATCCCTTTCTTTCCTGAGCGTTCTATTTTATTTCTTTTATCTTTGGGAATATGAGAATAAACTTGTCATCCAAATATTCTTAAGTTTTCTATGTTAGATTTCTTACCTGAGAATGCTTCTTCCGGTTTCATGTCCTTTAATATGCGATGAGGGCTTCTGTTTTGTACATATATTGCCGTCATTACTACTTCTCCCCATAGAAACATGGATAGATCTTGATCGTTCAATAGGGATTTTACTGTTTCTTCGATGGACCTGTTCTTTCTTTCTGCTACACCATTTTGTTGAGGATTATGAGGAACAGTTAGCTCCCTCCTAATCCCTACTGATTTGCAGAATGCAACAGACTCCTTTGAGGTGTATTCTCCTCCATTATCTATTCTTAATGTCTTGATATTCTTGTTCGTAAGGTTTTCTATTTTTGCCTTGAATTCTTGGAACTTGCTGAATACTTCATCTTTTGACTTCAGTAGGTACAACCACGTCTTCTCTGAATAGTCATCTATGAATGTTAAGTAGTAGAGAGCTCCTCCTAAATATTTGACTGGCAATGGACCGCAAACATCTGAGTGTATTAGATCTAGGGTTTCCTTAGATCTGTTGTTACTGCTTGGGAAAGGTTTCTTGATATTCTTCCCAAGGGAACATCCCTTGCAAATTCCTTCGTGTGTAGACTTCAATTCTGGTATCCCTTCAACTATCTTCCTGAGGAAAGGTAATGCTTGATAATTGATATGAGCGTACCTTCTATGCCAAAGCTCATTAGGGTTGACTTCATCATGTACTAGGGCTTCTTCATTTCGTTCTAGTAGTCTATATAGATTCCCTTCACGTCTTCCAATAACCCTAGCATCTTCTGTTCTGGAATCTTTATGCCATGATAACACCTTTTCATCTATGAAGGCTATTCTGTTTCCTTTGTCTTCTAAACATGATATTGATACAAGATTCTTCTCTAAACTAGGTACATATAGAACATTTCTTAAGTGAACATGATTACCTGATTCCAATTTGATGGAGGCTTGTCCAAATCCTTCGATGGGGTAGGTTCTTTTATCTCCAAGCTCCACTTTGTACGATGTATTTCTCTCATTTATATCTAAGAGTCTAGCTTGATCTCTCGTCATGTGCCTGGAAGCTCCACTATCAATTATCCACATATCATCTTCAATTGTCCCGGTAAGTGCTGAGTAAAGTAAGAGACTGATTGTTTCGCACATGTCTTCGGTTGACTGATAACTGGTCATGCCTTGATACAAATCTTCAACTGCGTCATTTCTCTCTTCTGAGAATGTCAATAGGTGCGCTGAGTTAGGGTGCATCTGGATATCTTCTTTTTGAGAAAGATGCTCCATCAAAAGGTGCCGGATCTAAGAATTAGGGTTTCTGCAACTGCTACTGCTAGTAACCCTAGCTGTAGTTCTTTGGAAGCTACTCCTGCTAGTAACCCTAGCGGTAGTTCCTCAATGAGCTCAATACCTAGCGGTTATGTTTCCTTCCAGCGTTTTAGGCTGACTCAAGGGGGTGTGGGCCCGTAACCTATTAGAATATAGAGGATTGTGCTCGTTTAACCATTGACGATACCCTCGTCACCGAACCACAGGCCTAAGCCACCCTCCGAGCACCTTGACCTTGAACGAGAAGAGAATTCTGGCTGCAATCAATAGACAAGAGAGGCTAAATGCACCAAGCAAAAGAATAGAAACTAAACTGAACAAATGATCCCACCTAGAAGCTAGCGCACCACTTTCCAGCTCTCCTAGAAGACCTATGCACAAAACTGCTACTGGATACAACTGCCTGCGCAGACTTACTCTTACTGCAACTAATGAGATGACAAATAATGAAAATGGTGCCCTGTATTTATAGTGGACTGGCCAGTATAACTGGGGTCAACTTCTCCTTCTGGGCATCAATAAATTCAATATAAATATATTTGTTCAGCCAACAACTTGTCTAGGGTTTCCTTCAATTCTTTGCTTCCTTCCGAAGGATTCTAGTCTCGTCATAGGTCACAATAGAGGTTCATACCTCCCGAAGCTACCATAATATTAACACCTGACACCAGTCGCGTGGACCAACAACAAACAAAGAGAATTCGAAGCCCACCTGGGATGTGGAAACGTGGTCCTTTAAGTGGCCACACTAGGAGGAGCACCTCGAGAAAGTTCCACCCCAGAGACAAGGGACAAGCGTCAGACGATTCCTATGGAAAGGAAACCGATGACTCGAAGGGATCTTCTAGTAGCAGAACTAGTTCTTATTCCCGAAGAAAATGGAAGAAGCGAAATCATTCCAAAAATCATAATTTCGAATAATTCAAGAAGGCCAAACCACCCTCTTTCGACGGTTAAATAAATAAGGGAGAGGAAGCCGAGGCCTGGCTACTTGGACTAAAGAAGTATTTTAGAGTCCATGAATTCTCAGAAAACTTGAAGGCCCGAGTAGCCACTTTCAACTTTTATGGAAAGGCTTCCATTTGGGGGGAAGACCTTAAGAATGTGAAAGGGATTCATGAAGAAGACCTATCTTGGGAACGGTTTGAGAAATACTTAAGGAAGAAGTATCTGTCGAAAAAGTATTTCGACAAAAAGACTAAAGAATTCTATGAACTCAAGTCGGGGAAACACACCATAGAGGAATATGTCAGCAGATTCCTCGAGTTGCTAAGGTACGTACCCTATATAAAAGAAGAAAAGGAAAAGGTGCAATGATTCATCAGTGGACTACCTAAGGACTATCAGAACAGGATTGAGTTTGATGAGCCAAAGACCCTAGAACTAACTATCCGAAAGGCAATATATTGTTATGAACAACTTGGGCATCATACAGAACCTCGTGAAGGCTAGAAGAAGAATAATAGTTTGGGATTCCAGAAAAATGGGTTTAAATCCCCAAGATTTAAAAACTATAAAAAGGACTCAAGGATGAGCTTCCCAACCTGAAGTGCACACCAACAAAATTTCCCCTCCCAGAGTGGAAATAAACCTATTGGATCTACCCCAGGAAAGATTGATAACCTGAAGAAAGAACCCTTGAAATGTTGGGGTTGTGGAGAATAACATCTACTGAGGGACTGCTCGCACCGACAACATAATAGTCAGAGAATTTACAACGTTCAAAAAGCTACCACCGTCAATGACGTGGCTAGAAGCGTGCCACAAATTTATGCAACCTTGGATAATAAACAAGCTGACCACCTGTAAATTCTAACCTTGTACAATATATACTGCAAACTGATATTTAGAAAAGAACAGAAAAGATACAATGGCAAATACAAACATTACACATAGATTTTTCACCTGGAAACCCAAACCGGGAAAACCAACATATATTATATTCATACACCGTGTTACATTGTTTACAATACAATATACATATAGGTGCCAGCGACATCCAAAACCCTAACCCAATGACCTGGATTAGTCCAAAACCCTAATTCCTTAATTGGAAATAGAAAACCATCGGCAAAAACCATGTGCCGAAAAACCACCTAATATCATGTGGTCCCGAAAATATGTCGGCCTGACGGAAATATGTCGGCTCGGCGGAAATATGTCAGCCCAAAGAACAAGTTCCCCTTACCTAGGATCAATGACCTGTTCGATCAATTGGGAGGTGCTTCCATCTTCTCAAAGATTGACTTGAGATCTGGATACCATCAAGTCCAAATCAAGGGTGAAGACATCCACAAAACTACCTTCAGGATGAGATATGGTCACTATGAGTTTGTAGTAGTACCATTTGGATTAACCAATGCCCTTGCCACTTTTATGTGCTTGATCAACAATGTGCTCAACAAATTCCTAGACAAATTTGTACTAGCTTTTATTGACGATATATTAATTTACTCCAAGAATAGAGAGGAACATGAGGAACATCTTAGACTTGTGTTTCAAGTGCTAAGAGAACATCAGCTCTATGCTAAATTTAGCAAGTGTGACCTTTTCCAGAAGCAAATACATTACTTGGGCCATGTCATATCTGAAGAGGGAGTAGCAGTAGACCCTGACAAGATCATGTCTATCATGGAATGGCCTACCCCAAAGGATATTTCAGATATCTGATCCTTTATGGGCTTAGCGGGATACTATAGGAGATTTATAAAAGGATTCTCCAAGATTGGCTTTCCAATCACTGCCCTCCAGAAGAAGGGAGTTAAATTCATTTGGACCCCAAAATGCGAAGAAATGTTTCAGTCTCTAAAACATCTACTGACCCACACATCTGTGTTGAAGATCACCGATCCCAAAGCTGACTCCCTAGTGTGCACAAATGCCTACAAGGAAGGGCTTGGAGGAGTCCTTATGCAAGAGGGAAGTGTAGTCTACTATGAATCTCAAAAATTGAATGAGAATGAAGCCAAATATATGACCCAAGATCTAGAAATGGCCGCCATAGTCCATGCCTTGAAAATGTGGAGGCATTACCTCCTGGGAAGGAAATTCGTACTCAGGACATACCACTGTGGATTGCGATATCTATTTGACCAACCAAAGCTCAATGCCAGACAAGCTAGGTGGATGGTCCTCCTTAGTGAGTTTGATTTTGAAATCAAACATGTTAAAGGAAAGGAAAATAAGGTGGCTGATGCCCTTAGCAGAAGTATGAAAACAATTCACCTGGCAATGGTGAGTACCTGGAAGACGAATGTCAAAGAAAGAGTCAGAAATGCACAAGAAACAAAAACATTCTTCTAGACCATGACCTCGTACCTGGAGCAAGAACCCACAGGGATAAAGTATGAAGGCTACCAGATGATAGATGGAGGTCTACTAACTTACAGAAAGAGATTATATATTCCAGATTGTGACGACTTGAAGAGGTTCATAATGGATGAACTACATAAAAGACCATATACTAGTCATTCGGGCTATCAGAAGATGATCATGGAAACTAGTAAACAATTCTATTGGCCTAGGTTAAAGAAAGACATAGCTAACTATTTAACTAAGTGTCTAGAATGCCAACAGGTTAAAGCAGAACACCGACACCCAACAGGGTTATTACAACCTCTACCAATCATGGAATGGAAATGGGAAACCATTTCCATGGATTTCATCACCAGATTACCAACCGCGACCAGGCAGAATGATGCCATCATGGTGGTGGTGGATAAATTGAGCAAGTCCGCTCATTTTATCCCTGTCAAATCGACTTGGAAGGAAATAGATATCGCCATCATATTCATGAAGGAGATATTCAGACTACATGGTATTCCTAAAGAGATCGTGTCTGACAAAGACACGAAATTTACTTCTAACTTTTGGAAATCCTTGATGGTTGGTTTGGAGACCAAATTACTGTTTAGCACAGCCTATCATCCTCAAACCAATGGATAGATGGAAAGAGTGAACCAAATATTGGAAGACATGCTAAGAATGCATGTAATGCATCAACCCAAGAAGTGGGAAGATTACCTGCCACTGGTGGAATTCGCCTACAACAACGACTACCAAGAATCCCTGAAGATGAGTCCTTTCGAAGTCCTCTATGGTAGGCCGTGCAACACTCCATTTAATTGGAGTAACCCAGTAAACATAATTACTATTGGACCCGACATGTTGAAAGAAATGGAACAACAAGTGATTCAGATAAAACAAGATCTAAGGTCGCTCAAAACAGACAAAAAATTTACGCTGACCGAAAGAGAACTCCAAGAGAATTCAAAACGGGAGACCATGTATATCTCAGAGTTAGGCCCATGAAGAGTTTACTAAGGATGGGAGCTTGTGCCGAGTTGGCACCTCAGTATTGTGGACCCTTTGAAGTTCTAGATAGAATGGGACCTGTAGCCTATAGGCTAACACTTCCTCCCATAGTAAAAGCACATAATGTTTTCCATGTTTCATTATTGAAGAAATAT
>JZKD02S0503076.1:163861-184525 GCA_000966675.3 Picea glauca | reverse complement strand
AAAATACACTCAGAAATATATTTCAGCAGTTACCTCAATTTCTGTGCCAACAAATGTTTTATGGCAGCCTTGAAATGCATGCCAATACTCTCAGAAATTTCATTTACTGTCCTCCTCAATTTCTGTGCACATTACATGCTGTATGACCTCCACAAATCCATACGGTATGACATGTTCTTCCTTGCTGTCTGAAATCCGTACTTCTCTTTGCCTTGGGATGCATGCTCTCCTTCAGCAAATGCTGTCTCTTTTCTCAGCTCAACCTCTCTCTTGCTCTCTCTTGTTCTCTCAACAAGAATTCTTGAGCTCCTCTTGTTCTCTCAACAAGAATGCTTCAGCTCCTCTTGTTCTCTCAACAAGAATGCTTCAGCTCCTCTTGCTCTTGGCATCTCACCAAGATTTCTTCAACTTCTTACCCAAGAATGGGTGCACCCACTTGCCTTAATCAACCTCATGAGGGAAGGCGAGGAGTTTTCTAATATAACGGTTGAGATTAGATTAGATGGGTGGCTGAGATTTGGTGTCTCTTCACTCACCCTCACTTTAATCATAAAGTTATCTTTTAATTTGCATCTCACAAATTAATTTGACTAAGACCCACATTCGGCAATTTCTCTCCTTAGGTGCCTAGGGAAGAGAAACACTTGCCTTGGTACTTCATTTTAATTAAAAATTTAATAGCATACACCTTCATGGTCACCTTTGAGTTCTGGTAAACCTGTGACTGCTTTGCATATGTATGGTAGTGCCTTTTAGTTGATGTGAGCTAATCTTCTATGCCAAAGTTCACATGGATTGTTCAATGGCGTGGGTCATGGAAACTTCTGAGTGGCCCTTTAGATTATTCAAGCCACCTTCTTCTTTTCCAATGATGATTGCTTCATTTATGGTCTTTCCTTTAACACATTGCCTTCTGCAACCTTCACTATATCTTTCCTCAGGTTTATTACATGTGACCTGGAGCAAGGTCAACAAAACAACAAGCAAGAATAATATCCTTCTGATAATATAAAGCAATAGCATGAACAATCATCATAGTAGCTTCTTTAGAGCTATCACTTATAATTTATTCGAAGAAAAGATTAAAGGTAAGGAATACAATACAAAATGAGGTCAACACTCTCATGTTATTGTGACTTAGCATTCTTCCATGGCAACTTGGAACTAACACACGAGGTTTATCCTAGAAGAGGTGTTAGTTGTATCAGGTAAAGCATTTACCTCTATATGCTCACATGCTATCAAGTAAAATACTTTATGATGACTGCTATTTCAACTATATTCATCAACTTGTCATGTGTACCTTTGAATCATATTAATCTTGATTAATCAAACTTGGAGCCTTGTCCTCAAGAATGAGTGCTTTCTTTTCTTCCAAGTCTCCTTCACTCAAGTGACGAGTGCTTTCTTCAACCTGTCTTCTGTACTGAGACAATACACTATCTTGACAGAAGGTTAGGTTAGAGGATAATCTCTATGATCAACTTTTGATCCTTCTAATAATTTGATCATAGCTTCAACATGCAACACTGATTAAGATAATTTCATGACAAATAGATGCATATTAGAATAATCACACCTGGGTTGCATCATTCCTCTGAATGTGTTGGATATTGACATCCTTCTGGATCTATGGCAAGAGATCCATTCTCCTGCAAATATTCTTTAAAGTTTAACCATTTAAACATATGTGAGTACATACCTCTGATAGCATTTGCAGGTGGTGGCACCATTTGGCAGCAGCGGTAATCATTACCAACTCTTTAAAACTTCAAGGGTGACTGCCACTGGTAGTATGGCTGTAACTGCAACTGGTACTGCAACTGAAACTGGTTCTGAGGCTGCAATTGCAACTGCAACTTAGGGTTTTATGAGGAAACCCTAATTTTTCAAACTTCAAATTTTGAAATTTTGATCCAGGGGATAGATGCGCTGAGCTGAGGTGAGTATGCTGGTGTAGTCGAAATTTCAAAAATCCAACTTTTACCCCCTCAAACTTGATCTGCGGATTTCTAGACTGGTACTTCTGTTTTTCTGGTACTTTTGGTACTCTGGTACTTCTGGTACTCTGGTTTTCTAGTTTTCTGGTACTTTGTGAAACTAAGGTTTCACTTTTCGAGAGATCTAGCCACTGAAAAGGTGCACTGATGATGCCAGATTGATCCTTAGGGGAGGGTGCAACTTTCTAGATAGTTTTAGGGCTAAAGATATTCACTTTTGAAAAACCCTAATTTGCAAGTATGACAACAATGACGTTTTTCTCTTGCAAAAGATGCTTCCTTAAGCTTGGCTCTGATACCATGTTAATGTTTAAGCCATTATTATAGATGTTTGCATTTCATTAGATAACAATAACATAATCCAAGATCACTGAGAAATACACAATCATAAGAGACACAACATTTATCCTGGGAAACCCTCTGGGAGAAGAAAACCCAAAAAAACTTCCTTAATATAGATAGCCAATACAATGCTAAGAGATCTCTTATGCTAATACAGAAAGTCCTCTCCTAGATATGTACCACTCTCTCTCTCCTTTGCCTATAAAAAATCAAAACTTGTCTCTCAAATTGAGCAAGTGAGTTGTGTCTAAGTGATGTGCTAGCCTCCTTTATTTATACAAATCTGGCACGTGTGAAGTGTCTCTTCACTGACAGGGCTGACTTCTCAAACTGGGTGGGTAAACCCACCTTTATTATATTTCTGGGTCTCTTTAATAACTACTGGGGCCGACTTCTTATTCTTCCTATTACAATTGTCTTTTGACCAATCCACAAAAGGGGATTTGGTCCTTTTACAATAACCAACATGATCAATCCACAATGGGGATTAATCCTATGAATAATATGTCAATAATAATAGGAATACTCTTTGCAGTTACATTATTTCAACATATTGTACAAGTATGAGCATGTAGATTTCTTCATTATATTAGAGATGTAAAATATCACATAAGTATTAACACAAAATACACGTTACAGTGGTCAATGTTCGATGTGGATCACATATATAAATGGTGCTATGTCATGGACACACTAAATGTTGGACATATTGTCATTGATTTCAACAGTCAATGTGATGATTTGTTGTTATGATGAATTATCATTGTGATTTACCACAGATGATATTGTCATTGATGTCAATAGTATATCAATATGCAGAGATGGAAAGCATTAGCTCAGGAGGAGGAGCGAACAATGTGAAGAGATCAAAGATATGAATCAAAAGCGTAATCTCAAGAGAAGAAGCAAACAATATGAAGATCAAAGATTAGAAGAGAAAACACAATACATAAGCGAATGAAGATCAAAGCTCACAAGGAAGAGCGCATTGCAGAGGTATCATCGGGATCGTTGGAAATATTGAGAAGTTGACCAATGCACAGGAAAAGGTGAGAAGCCTCAACAGTCGTCCAATCAAAAAATTGACGGTGTTGATCGTCTCATATAACGAACATCGGTCATATGAGGGACAATGGGCTTGAGGACTGTTGGAGGATCCTGACCGTTGGATCTGCAAGCTAGATCAACGACAGGGATAGATTGCGGAGATCAGAAGGAGAATTAAATGACTCGCTAGTACCAATCCTGCAATTGGTCTAGATTGTCAGATCTCACAGACTCAAATATCGATGACTGTGGTTGATCCAACAAACAATCATATTAAGTCGGATTGAGTTGTGACCATCGGATGCGCAATCGCCAGATCAACGACAGGGATAAATTGGAGAGATCAAAAGGAGAATTAAATATTGTGCTATTTCCAATCCAACAATTAGTCAGGATTGTCCAATCTTATAGATTCAAAGATCGATGATTGTGGTTGACTCACCAACAAGCGCACAACTTGTAATGTTCCTGACTTGGCTAGTCTAGGAAATGTTGCTAATGTGTGTGTAGGATTAATTGTTTACAACATATAAATGATCTTACAAATAATAAAAGCGACAAAGGACTGCAAAGTTTGTATTATGATATCTCTATCGATTACAAAATGGCCGAATGCGGCTGAATAAATTGACAATACTTGACTAGATCAACATAAAAAGGATCTTAGCTGAAATACAAATAAGCAACTAAAAGATAATACCCGGAATATGGGAGAACTATGGAATCAATGGATGCACTGGGACTATGGTAGCTCTGATGGTAACTGCTGGAAGTCTGGAAAGTTCGCCCTAGGAGATGTACTTCTTGGAATGTCCTGGAAACTATCCCAAATGATGCTCCCTGCTCTAGTCCTCAGTACTGGTATCTTTCAAACCCCTCTGCTGATGAATATGGACCCCTGATGGATACCCCTGGGGGAATGCACCTCTCTTCTTCTGGAAAAATATTTCCTAGTGATTCCACCATTATAATTAGATGATATATGTCTCAAAATGACCTCCTTGGTCTACTGGGAAATGGGTCAGAAGGGTTTCTCTGAATCTGTTCTGATGCTCGCTTTGTAACCCCAAATGTGCCCACCAAAAGTGCCCCACATCCAAGTCTAGAAAATGTGTTCTAGTTGATTCCTCTATCAGAATATGATGAGGAATGAGGCAAAATATGCACCTTTCCCTAATATCAAATGGGTCAGAGGGAAATCTTAGAATTCTCCCTAGATGGGATAAGTCGACTAAAAACCCTCTTAGAAGTTGCGCCCTCACTCTGGATGAATGCGCCCTTACTGCTGAACACTGTGTAATTGCTGCCGAAGAATGATGGAATACCTGAATGATCTTCCCGGTGACTAGGGTGTGTCTCTCAACACCAAAATCAACTAATTGGTGTCTTCCTCCTGGAATCCACTGAACTATCTCTCCTGAGATCCACCTCTTCTCCTCAATGACAAGTCATAATCTTCATAATAATGAATTAGGTCGCTGACCCTTCCTTTATATCTTTCCAAAACCTTAAATCATTCGGAAACCCCAATTCACTGTTGACTTTTGAAACCCTAAATCACTGCTGAAAACCTAATTCACTGTTGACTGCTATTTTTAGCTCATAATGACTTAAAAGCACTTTTAACCCTTTTTATCTCAATGTCACTTTCCAAATATAACACCTGTGACTGGAGTGACCTCTAGTAACCCTGTTTACCCCTCTTTGGCCATGGCTATAGCCTAATGGGGCGGTTTATACCATTAAGCCTCCTCTATGGAGATCCTATTTGGAAAGGGACATTACATTCCTCCCTTCCCGAAATTGCTTGTCCTCAAGCAATACCAGTCCAGGGTGTTGCAACACCTGCTTGCTCTCCCAAGTAGTGTCCTCTACTGGAAGCCCTCTCCATCTGATCAAACACTCTCTGATGACCTTGCTCAGGTTCCATTCCCAGAACTCCAAAACCTCCTTCGGAACTAACTCCAACTGTCCCTCCTCATCCAACGGGGGAAGCTCCTCTGATGTGCTAATGAATTGTCCCACTACCTTTTTTAGGCAAGACATGTGGAACACGTTATGAATCTTGCTCCCTTATGGAAGCTCTAGCTCATAAGCAACCTCGCCTTCTCGGCGCATGATCCTATAAGGACCATAAAATCTGGGCTTGAGCTTCTTGGCCCCACTCTTCTTCAGAGATGATTGTCTGTAGGGTTGGAGTCTCATGAAAACCAAATATCCAACGTCAAGGATGCACTCTATCCTGTGCTTGTCCGCACTTATCTTTTGTTGGTTTTGCACTGTCTGCAGGTTCTCTTTCAACAAATTGAGAATCTCTCGACTCTCTATGATCCAATCCTTGGCCTTGGGAGCTCTACTCTCCCTGAAGACCAAGTCTACCAAATTGGGAGCATCATATCCATACAATGCTCGGAAGGGTGTCATACCAATGGACATGTGGAAGGTGGTGTTGTAGAAATGTTCTCCTAAATGTAACCACTTTACCCATGTTATCTGTTGTCCTCCTACATAGTTCCTCAAATACCCTTCAATCCACTTGTTGAAAATCTCGGTCTGTCCATCTGTCTGAGGATGATAGTTGGTGCTAGGTGTTAACTCTGTCCCCACCAACCGAAACAACTCTCTCCAAAATGTCCCTATTATATAGTCCTCACCCTGGACCTTGGTTAGAACTGTGATGAAGTCCATAGATATAATCTCCCATTTCTGCTATGGAATGGGGAGTGGATGAAGTAGCCCTGCTGGAAGAGCATGCTCTGACTTGTTCTGCTAGCAATTCACACACTCACTAACGTGTCTCATAACGTCCTGTTTGAGGCCCTTCCATGAGAACCTCTCTCTAATATGTCTATAGGTTTTGAAAAACCCCTGATGGTCTGCTAGAGGTGAATCATGAACTGCGGTGAGGATCTTCTTCTTCAGCCTTGAATATGGCACCAAGTAGACTCTATTTTTGTAAAATATGACATCATCAATGACCCTATATTGGTCATCCTGTATTTGCCCATCCATCACCTCACATGCGAACTTGTTCTTGGAATATTCCACTAACAAGTGGGATTTCCAATTTGCTGAAATCTCCATTAAAGAACATGCCACAGGTCTCCTCGATAGTGCATTGACCACAATGTTCTTCTTCCCCTTGACATACTCTATGTCAAAGTAGAATGCCTTTACCTTCATCACCTATTTCTGTTGGCGCTCATTGAGGTCCTTCTTCTCAAGGAAATACTTTAAACTGTTGTGATTGGTCTTGACCACGATTTTGCTGCCCACCAAATATTGTCTAAACTTGGTCAAGGCATGCATGCTTGCCAACATTTCCTTGTCATAAATGGAGTACAACCTCTCAAGTTGAATAAGCTTCCATCTATCGAATACAATGGGGTGTCCTCCCTGCATAAAAAATACACCGATCCCTTCGAAGGATGCGTCACACTCTAGTACAAATGGAAAGGTAAAGTCTGGTAGTGCCAACACTGGACAAGTGCCCATGAATTCCTTCATGTGATCAAAGGATTCTTATGATTTCTCGATCCATATGAAGGCCCCATGCTTGGTAATATCTGTCAGAGGTTCTCCAAGATGAGAAAAACCCTAGACTAACCACCTATAATAGTTGCATAGCCCGAAGAAGATCCTCAATTCTATCACGTTCCTGGGCGTCGACCAATCTAGAATGGCCTTGATCTTCTCTTGGTGCACCTATACCCCCTGTGCACTGATGATGTAGCCTAAGTAAAGCATCTCTGTCATACTAAACTTGCACTTGGACTCTTTGGCATATAATGACTGTGCCTCCATGATGCTCAATACCTCATCCAGGTGCCTCATATGCTCTTGCCATGACCGGCTATAGATCAAGATATCGTCAAAGAAAACCAAGATTGATTTCCTTAAATGATCCCTAAATATATGGTTCATGCAAGACTGGAATGTAGCAGGTGCATTGGTTAGCCAAAATGGCATAACCAGGAACTCGAAGTGTCCAAAATGACATCAAAATGTCGTCTTCTCTATGTCCTTCTCTCGGATGCTAATCTAATGATATCCAAAGCATAGATCAATTTTTGAGAAGAAAACTTCCCCATGCAGTTCATCCATCAACTCGTCAATGCATGGGATATGGTACTGGTTCTTGATGGTTTTCTTGTTCAAGGCTCGGTAATCAATGCACATCCTCATGGTGCCATCTTTCTTCAGAACTAAGACAACTAAAGAAGCAAATGGGCTGCTGCTCGGTCTGATGTGTCCCATCATCAACAATTCCTTGATTGCCTTATTGATCTCATCCTTGAACCTCCTAGGATGATGATAGGGGGGGGAGGGTGATCATAAGTTTGGCCCCCTCCTCCAACTTAATGGTGTGCTCAAACCCCCTGTCAGGTGGTCTCCATGGTGGAATTGCCTCAAAGACCTGTTGATGTCGTCCCAATAAATTCTTGATCTCTGTATGGTACCGTTGTCGACCTTTTGAGTAGTGATCAAGCATTCTGTGACATATGCTACCTCCCCATGTCTGAATATCCTCTCCATCCTCTTGGCTGAAATTGTCCTGGGTGCTCCTGTTGACATACCTCTTAGAACAACCTTCTTCCCATCCTAATCTATGAATCCCATTTCCAAGGTTTGGCAGTTAGTAGTGATTTTTCCCAAGGTAATCATCCACTGAACTCCTAACACCACATCTATGTCTGATAGGTCAACCACATAAAATGCGTCTCTCACTATGTAGTTGCCTAACTTCATCTCTAAGTTTGGAACTCTGTCTAGACACTCCACTATGTGACCATCTGCTATTGCAACATCAAACCCCTCAAAATCCTCTGTATGAAGTGCCCATCTCAATACTAGTGAAGCATTGATGAAGTTGTGGGTGGCCCCACCATCTATCAGGGTGATTTCCCATTTCCCCTGAATAATCCCTCTAATATGGAGGGTATCATACCTGAGAACACTAGAAAGGGTCGCTATGACTCCTCCCTTTGCTGGTTTCCTCCTATTATCTTTCTCTGGCAGTTGTTGGACTACTGGAGGATGGGCTCCTGCTGGTGTCGGTGGTCTACAGGGAGGTTTCTCCTCTGTTGGTGCTGACTCCTCCTCTGAACTAGTGGATCCACTATCCTTCTCCTCCTCTTCAATGTCCACGTTGTCTGCTACTACCTCAATATAATGAATCTCTCCCTTTCCCATGCACCTGTGGCCTGGGACACAAGGATCTCTATAGCTAAAGCAAAGCTTCTTCCTCATAATATATCGCTTAGTCTCATTAGCCAACTTCTTCTTGCCCTTCCATTCTCTTTGGAATGGCTTCCTGTCTTGATCCCTCAGGGGCACAAATGGTTTGGAGAAAGTTTTAGTCTCTGGCACTGAGTCTGCCAGATATTGAGTGTGAAGGATGGCATCCTGCAAAGTGGGAGGCCTATATGCCTTGACCCATCCTCTCAAAGGCTCTGTGAGTGCTTCTGTGAATAACATGATCAACCTAGGATTTGATATATTTGTCACTTCCATGACTACCCGCTGAAACTTTGTGATGAACGCCTCTGCTCTGCCAGTTTGTCTCATCTGGGCTAGATCCTTGAAGTGTATCTCAGGATCCTTCCTGTCAAACCTATCCATGAGACTATCTGTAAACTCCCTATAGGAGGTGATGCGATTGTGACCCAATGTCACGAGTCCATGATACCACCACTCATGTGCCTCACCCTCCAAGTGTAAGGTTGTGAAACTGATGGCCTCTGTCTCAGTCATTTGGTTGAGCTTGTAATACGTGTCTAGCTTCTGTACCCAAGATTTGGCGGTGTATTTGGATGATCCGTCGAAAGAAGGGATGGTGAGTTTCCCAAAATTTTCAGGTGAAATAGAGGTTACGCTCCTTCTACTGTTGTGGTCCTCCCCTCTATGGCTCTCTGGGGTGGTTCTTGAGTATGAGTCCACAGTACTTGACTAAGGTCATGTCCTGATGGAAGTCACAACCCAATGCTGCGTACTCCCTCCTATACTCTACAATTTTGTCTACATGAGTGGGTGGCCTCTGTGCTATCGGTGGTAGTGCTGCTATCGGGGGTGCCCACTGGAAACTGGAAAATAAGGGTCTAGGAATCCTACTCGCAGAGGTGTATGTGCGAGAGGGTGATTGGGGTCTACTGCCTGCTCCTGAGTTCCCCTGTGCTGCATGAGGGACTTGTCTGTCTTGGGTGCCCACTCTAGCCGTTCTATCAACCAGCTGTGCCAAGGACTGAGACATGGTCTATTGACTAGCTAACATATCATTGATAACCTGCATGAAAGGTGTCTCTGGATCTACTGGGGCCTTGCCACTGCCCTTTGGTCGCTCATATTTGTCTCCTAGCATCCTCTTTGCCTCATGCTCAGCCGCACACTCTACCCTTATCTCTGCTTCTCTGTGTGCCTCTTTCTCTTCCTCTGAGCTAGGAGGAAAAGGGGGAAAATCAGGCATATGCCTTCTTTCCTTATGCCTGCTGTAAGTGACATATTCATCACCTACGTGTTTGCGACCCTCTGGGTCTTCTACTACACTCATTGTCTTTAGTCACAGGCTTTCAGGACTAAAGATCTGATACTACTGTAATGTTCCTGACTTGGATAGTCTAGGAAATGTTGCTAATGCGTGTGTAGGATTAATTGTTTACAACATATAAAAGATCTTACAAATAATAAACGCGAAAAAGGACGCCAACGTTTGTATTATGATATCTCTGTGGATTACAAAATGGTCGAATGTGGATGAATAAAATGACAATACTCGACTATATCAACAGACAAAGGATCTTAGCTGGAATACAAATAAGCAATTAAAAGATAATACCCAAAATATGGGAGCACTACAGAATCAATGGATGCGTTGAGACTATGACAACTCTGATGGTAACTGTTGGAAGTTTGGAAAGTTTTCCTTGGGAGATATACTTCTCGGAATGGCTTGGAAACTGTCCCAAATGATGCGACCTACTCTAGTCCTCAGTATTGGTATCTGTTCGACCCCTCTGCTCATGAATATGGACCCCTGATGGATACCCTTGGGGGAATGCGCCCCTCTTCTTCTGGAAAAATGTGTCCTAGTGATTCCACCATCAGAATCAGACAAGATATCTCTCAAAATGACCGCCTTGGTCTACTGGGAAATGGGTCAGAAGGGTTTCTCTGAATCTAATCTGATGCTCGCTCTGGAACCCCAAATGTGCCTGCCAAAAGTGCCCCATTTCCAAGTCTGGAAAATGCGTTCCAATTGATTCCTCCATCAAAATCTGATGAGGAACCAGGAAAAAGATGTGCCTTGCCATCATCTCAAATGGGTCAGAGGGAAACATCAAAATTCTCCCTGGATGGGATAAGTCGACTGAAAAACCTCTCAGAAGTTGCGCCCTCACTCTGGATGAATGTGCCCTTGCTGCTGAACACTGTGTAACTGTTGCTGAAGAATGATGGAGACCTGAATGATCTTCTCGGTGACTAGGGTGTGTCTCTCAACACTGAAATCAACCAACAGATCACATTAAGTGGAAGGACAGGATAAGCAAGGGCTGAGATATGAGATCTTGATCACTCGAATATCCGTTAGCCGTCAGATCACATTAAGTGAAGGATAGGATAAACGGGGCACAAAGTTTGAGAATTCAATGATTCGAATACCCGTCAGCCGTAAGATCATTTTCAAGTGGAAGGATAGGATATTCTAGAATAGCAACACTGTAGATATATCGAGCCATTGATATAAGATCATGATCGACTAAAAGTATTTAGTTTGGGTCTAAATATGTGAGGAGGTTATGCTACGAAAAAATCTCACTTCAAGAATTCAGTTTGAGATTTGAAATACTCAAAGCCCAGAAATCTGAAATGAATAAGGACCATTGGATTTGGAGGACATACGATGACCATTGGATCAGGGTTGTTGGTCAACAGACCACGTTAGAAAGGACACACAGTAGACCAAGTCTACAAGGACATGTGGCAGACCATGTCAACAAGGACACGTGGTAGATCATATCAGAAGACCACGTCAACAGACCACGTCTACAAGGACATGTGGAAGACCACATCAACAGACCACGTCTACAAGGACATGTGGTAGACCACGTTAGCAAGGACATGTGGTAGACCATGTCAGTAGACCACGTCAACAAATACAAATGGAATAATCATATGATGACAAGTGTCAAGAGGAAATTGGCTTGTGCCATGTCAAAAAGTGACGTAAGTAAGTTACGTCACTACAGGAGTTTCACCACCAAGAAATGTCAAAAGTCTCAAAGTCTCGAAGTTTCGAAGTCACTCTCAACCTTCGATTTGAGATACCCTTCAGATACTATTCTAACTATTAGATCAAGGAGATGAACATGTGCCACATGAGGAGATCCACGTCAGCAAGACTACGTCATCAAGGACACATGACACAATTAGACAATGACAAGTGTCAAGTTGAATCGGGATTTTAGGGACATGAAAATCATGAATCTAAGTGACATGTGGCAGCTACTTGGCTCATGACATGTCATCAAGTGATGTAAGAAAGTTACGTCACTCCGGGAGTTTTACTTCAAAAATTTTACCACGAGCACTTGCCCAAAGTCCCGAAGTCCCGAATGCTGAAGTCCTGAAGTGGACACGAGACTTCTGATCAAAAGATCACTTCGGGTGCATTATTAACTGTTGATCATACCACAGTGAAAGTTGACACTTGAGAATTACGAAGTCCGGAGATGCAAAAGGATCGCAACCATTTATCCGAAAGGGACATGCGTCAGTGGATTGTCAGCTCCAGAAGATTGACATACGGAGGAAAGAAGGGGTTGATATTTGAAATCTCCGAAGTCTGGAGACCCGAAGGAGATCTCGACTGTTGATCGATAAAGGGAACACATGACCATTGATCTAGTTGTTGATTGAAAGGACAGATCTGAACCATCAATTCAGGAGCATCGTCAAGATTGTGAGATCAATGGTCCCATTGCATTGCGAGGATTGAAGGTGCACACAATTTAATAAGTTTAGGGAAAGCCGCAATATAAAACATGGTTTTGGATAAAGGACATGTGGAGGCTCGAGGTAAATTGTGGGGCGAAAAGTAGTTTGACTCAAACCACATTTCGATGAGCCCGCAATCGCGTGGTCACGTGAGGTCACCGCCGTTGGTCATATGGTAAAGAGATTTAAAGGGAAGAATGTAATGTGTCACTTAAATTGATAAGACTTTGGTTCTACACCTATGATCATATGAACATTGTTTGAAGGAAGCACTGATTTCTGTTATCACAGAGACTAAGGAAATCGATCCATAACTATGATCGATTTATGAAAGTAAAATGGGATACCAGATTTAAAGTTGAAGACCGAAAACAATGATCTCTGGTAGTCCCAAAGTTGTTGTAAATGAAAAATTTAGTTATAACTTGTTTCACAAGTCGACCCAATAACTTAAACAAGTTTTGAGCATAAGAAAGTATAAATACAACCATGATTGGTTCACTGGATGCGTGCTTGTGCAAGAAGATGAACTTGTGGAAAATATAGGCTAGCTAAGAAAGAGCGGACCACAGAGAAAAATGAAGGGGATACGGACCTGAGGTCCGTGTGAATATCATAGGGAAGAAGAAGTGAAGAAGGCGCATATATAAGAGGAAATATAAAGCGAAGAAGACGCAAATTTTAGACAGAAGATGAAGTGCGGTGATGAGCATTTATGGTATACCTCTGATCATGAAATAAAGTTGATTCAATAATTGATCACTACTACTAGAGTTGAACTACTATATGAAATCTAGTTGGATAAACTGCATTCTATCAACAAATTGGTTCTTGTGGCAAGTTGGGTCTTTCTTGAGAGTTGGTGATGTTTTCAACAATTGGTATCAGAGCGGGTTCCTTCAACATAGTTTAAACACTGGAAGGTAGATTCTGAAGAAATGGGTGGACATATGGATCTCTCCGCAATTGAAGCTCCCTTATTTGATGGAACATATTATTCCTCATGGAGAGAAAATATGAAACAATATTTGAAGTCAAAAGGATATGAAGTTTGGAATTCAGTAGTAAGCAAGCCCTGGGACTTAACTACATCAAATAATTTATCCAAGATTATAGTCCAAAGAAGAGAAAGGAAGAACAATGAAGTGGCATTTAAAATTCTTCTCAATGGATTATTAGATATAGTTAAGGCAAGCATAGGACTATGAACATCCGCCAAGGACTTATGGCTGAAGTTAGAAAAGATGTATCAAATCAAAAGTGAAGACATAGAAGTCATTCTTATCAAGGATGAAGATGAAGACTCGACCATCAATAAAGGTAAAGACTCTCCACAATATTTCGTTTGCAATAATGTTGATATTGAATCCTCCCCTGCAAGTAAAGAAGAAGACTCAGATACAATAAAAGAATGTTCTATTAGCATTTATCCCATGGAAGAAGTAGAAGAAGAACTATCAAATGCCAAACAAAAGGTTGATTTGAGTCTCTGTGAATACCTCTATGACCATAATGATTTAGAGTATAGCTATCTTCATGACTACACTAAAGAATTTCTTGAAAAGAGTCAAAATCATATCTTGGAAATAAAGGAAATGCTCAAGGACAATGCAAAGATAATATATGAGAAGGATAATCAGTTAGAAGAAAAAGAAGAGGATATTGAGAAGCTGAAGAAATAAATTAGTCAAGTAAAAAAAAAGAAGGAAGATGATGAGCTTAAAAATCAAAAGAATATCCTAGAAATAAAAGAAAAGATCAAAGACAATGAAGAAATCATATCTGAGCAAAAGATTCAGTTAGAAAACAAAGAGGAAGAGATCAAAATATTGAAAGAAAAAGTTACTAATCTAACAAAAGAAAACGAAGAGGAGATCGAGAGACTGAAAAATAAAATTATTCAAGCAAAATAAGAAAAGAAGGAAGATGATGAACCAAGCAAAAACCTTGTAGAACTAAAAGAACTGAGGGAAATCTATGTCAATATTAAAATCCAACTTGAAGAAGCCAAAAGGAGAGAGGAGGTAGTGACAAACCAGTTGAAAAAAAAGGAAGAATTTTGTCATGAGCTGGAAGTAGAAGTTGTGAATCTTAGAAAGAAGGTTGAGAAGTCAAACACCCAAATAAAGTTCTTAAACAACTCCATGACCCTGGATGAGATATTGGATAGTCAAAGATCACCAAATGACACATCTCGTCTTGGATACAACAAGGAAGAAATCAATACTCCTAAGAAATCTGATGCAGGTCCTTCATTTGTAAAAGGTGAAAACAGGTCTGACACAGGTCCTTCATTTGTAGAGGATTAAAATAGGTCTGACACAGGTCCTTCATTTGTAAAGGATGAAGACAGGTCCGACACAACTCCTTCATTGTAAAAAGTGAAAGAAGGTATGACTCAGGTTCTTCATGTTTAAGAAATGAAAGCAACACTACAAAATTTAGAAGATCAGATCAAGAAAGACATCCGGAAGCTACTCATACACCTCAAAGAAAGTTTAGAAGAGAGATACCTTCATGGATGAATCAAAGAAGGTATGAGAGTGTTTTTAATGGTTATTGTTTTTCTTGTAATGAATATGGTCATAAAGCCTTGTATTGTAGGCATCATGGAAGAAAACAAGTTGGTAGGTTCAACAATAATATAAGATGTTGGAATTGCAATCATGTTGGACATATTGCTACATATTTTTACACTATGAGATGCTACAGTTGTGGTGGATATGGCCACAAAGCCGATAACTGTTGGAACTCAAGAAAACAATCAATGAGAAATGCTTCATACAATACGACAAAAGGAGTAAATGGAACATGGAAGAAAAATGAAGTTGCAATAATAGAAGATTAGAGAACAAAGTTCAAGAAACCAGGACACTCATAGATGTGGATAGAAAAGACTGAACAAGTGAACAAGAGTGAATTTGATTGTTGCAAAAAGAATGTCAGACATGTGACAAGCATAGTATAAACTTTCTCAGATGACTTTAGAGCAATGTATAGTAAAGAAGCATCTTGGATAAAGACGGATACATCTGGTTAGATATCAATGAGAATCAATGGGTAGATCCAAGAGTTGTTTGAATAAATATGAGCTACAATTGCGCAGTGTTCTAATAGGCAACGACATCCGCAGAAGTAGAATTTTGATGTACAAAATGATGTACATGACATCCTGTAGAGATTAAAAGAAGAGAGGCCTTGTCAGAAAAAAACTACCCTTTTAGAAACAAAGGGGGAGAATAGTTAAAAGAAGAGAGAGACAAGTGGGATGGGGAGTCATTAATTTATGACAAGAAAAGGATGATTACAGGAAGAGTTACCCAAGTTCAGATTCTAGTCAGTAACATACAACTATTTACCACATGAGGAGAAACCCTTTTCCATTGATGTCAAAGGGGGAGAGTAAAGTAACTTCATAGGAGGAAAACATCATCATAGGGGGAGTTTTGTATATGAATTCAGTGTGTTTCCATCAATTACAAAGGGGGATATTGTTGGACATATTTCCATTGATGTCAACAATCGATGTGATGATTTGTTGTTATGATGAATTATCATTGTGATTTACCATAGATGAGATTGTCATTGATGTCAACAGTATATCAGTTAGCAGAAAATGTCAAACAATATGTAGAGATCAAAAGTGTATGCTCAGGAGGAGGAGTGAACAATATACAGAGATCAAATCTCTGAACCAAACACGTAATCTTAGAAGAAGAAGCGAATAGTATGAAGATCAAAGATCATAAGGGAAAATGCAATACAAAAGAGAATGAAGATCAAAGCTTAGAAGGAAGAGCACATTGCAGAAGTATCGTCAGGATTGATGGAAATATTGAGAAGTCGACCAATGCACAAGAAAAGGTGAGAAGCCTCAGCAGTCGTCTGATCAAGAAATTGACGATGTTGATTGTATCATATAACAGACATCGGTCATATGAGCGACCGTGGGCTTGAGGACTGTTGGAGGATCGTGATCATCAGATCTGCAAGCAAGATCTACGCCAAGGATAGATTTCAGAGATCAGAAGGAGAATTAAACGACTCGCTAGTTCCAATCCCACAATTGGTCTAGATCGTTAGATATCACATACTTGAATATCGATGAATGTGGTTGATCCAAAAAATGATCAAATTAATCCGGATTGAGTTGTGACCGTTGGATGCACAATCGCCAGATCAACGATAGGGATAGATTGTGAAGATCAAAAGGAGAATTAATATCATTCTATTTCCAATCCCGCAATTAGTTAGAACTATCCGATCTTATAGATTAGAATATCGATGTTTGTGGTTGACTCACCAAAAAGCACACAACTTCAAACTGTGGAGTTTTGGTGATGAGTTAAATCAATCGCAAGTTGTGGTTCCACAACCATCCTTGATCATTGATCTGCTTCGAGTGTCTTCATGACCATTGTATCACTTTAAGTGGAAGGACAAGATAACCAAGGGCTGATATCTGAGATCTCGATCACTCGAATATCCATCAGCCATTGGATCACCTTAAGTGGAAGGACATGATAAGCAAGGGTTGATATCTAAGATCTTGATCACCCAAATATTCGTTAGTTGTCAGATCACATTAAGTGAAGGATAGGATAAATGGGGCACAAAGTTTGAGAATTCGATTATCCGAATACCCGTTAGCCGTCGGATCATTTTTGAGTGGAAGGATAGGATAAGCTAGAAGAGAAGCACCATAGATAGATCGAGCCATCGATCTAAGATCATGATCGAAAAGAAACATTTAGTTCAGATCTAAATATGCAAGGAGGTTATGCTCCAGAGAAATCTCACTTCAAGAATTCAGTTTGAGATTTGAAATACCCGAAGCCTGGAAATCCAAAATGAATAAGGACCATTGGATTTGGAGGACATACAATGACTGTTGGATCAGGGTTGTTGGTCAATAGACCATGTCAGAAAGGACACGCAACAGACAACGTCTACAAGGACATGTGGTAGACCACGTCAGCAAGGACACATGGCAAACCACGTCTACACGGACATGTGGAAGACCATGTCAGCAGACCACGTCTACAAGGACATGTGGTAGACCACGCTAGCAAACCACGTGAGCAAGGACATGTGGCAGACCATGTCAACAAATACACATGGAATAATCAGATGATGATAACTGTCAAGAGGAAATTGGCTCATGCCATGTCAACAAGTGACGTAAGTAATTTACGTCACTCTAGGAGAATTACTTCGAGAGTTTCACCACCAAGAAATGTCAAAAGTCCCGAAGTCCCGAAGGATGAAGTTTCGAAGTCACTCTCAGCTGTCGATTTGAGATAACCTTCGGATACTATTTTGGCCATTAGATCAAGGAGATGAACATGTGCCACATGAGGAGATCCATGTCAGCAAGACTATGCTAGAAAGGACACATGACACAATCAGACAATGACAAGTGTCAAGTTGAATCGACATTTCAGGTATGTGAAAATTACAAATCTGAGTGACACGTGGTAGCTACTCAGCTTGTCACATGCCATCAAGTGACGTAAGAAAGTTACGTCACTCTGGGAGTTTTACTTTGAGAGTTTTACCACCAACACTTGCCCAAATTCCTGAAGTTTTGAATGATGAAGTCCCTAAGTGGACACGAGATGTCTGATCAGAACATCACTTCAGGTGCATTCTTAACTGTTGATCATACTACAGTGAAATTTGACACTTGAGAATTCTGAAGTTCGGATATGCAAAAGGATCACAACCATTGATTCGAAAGGGACATGCATCAGTGGATTGTCAGCTCCAGAAGATTGACGTACGGAGGAAAGTAGGGGTTGAGATTTGAAATCTCCGAAGTCTGGAGACCTGAAGGAGATCTTGATCGTTGATTGAGAAAGGGAACACATGACCATTGATTTAGTTGCTGATTGAAAGGAAAGATCTGAATTGTCAGTTCAGGAGCACCATAAAGATCGTGAGATCGACGGTCCCATTGCATTGCAGGGATTGAAGGTGCACAAAATTTAATATTTTGAGGGTGGGCCACAATCAAAACCATGGTTTTGGAGAAAGGACACGTGGAGGCTCGAGTTAAATTGTGGGGCCAAATGTATTTTGACTCAAACCACCTTTGGACGAGCCCGCAATCATGTGGTCATGTGAGGCCATCGCCATTGATCATATGGTAAAGAGATTTAAAGGGAAGAATGTAATGCCTCGCTTAAATTGATAAGCCTGTGGTTCTATGCCTATGATCATATGAACATGGTTTGAAGGAAGAACTGATTTCTGTTATCACATAGATGAAGGAAGTTGATCCATAACTGTGATCGATTTATGAAAGTAAAAGAGGATACCATGTTTAAAGTTGAATACCCGAAACGATGATCTCTGGTGGTCCCAAAGTTGTTGTGAATGAACAAGTTAGTTATAACTTGTTGAACAAGTCAGCCCAATAACTCAAACAAGTTTTGAGCATAAGCAAGTATAAATACAACCATGATTGGTTCACTGGATGAGTGCTTGTGCAAGAAGATGGGCTTGTGGAAAAGATAGGCACGTTGAGAAAGAGCGACCCACAGATAAAAATGAATGGGATACATACCTGAGGTCTGTGCGAATATTAGAGGGAAGAAGAAGTGAAGAAGGCACATATATTAGAGGAAAGATAAAGCGAAGAAGGCACAAATTTAAGACAGAATATGAAGTGTGGTGATGAGCGTTTATGGTATACCTTTGATAATGAAATATATTTTATTCAATAATGGATCACTTCTACTAGAGTTAAATTACTATATGAACTCTAGTTGGATAGACTGTGTTCTATCAACAAGCTCGGTCTTGCCTGAGAATTAGTTCTCTCCGAGGAGTTGGTCCTCCTTACTTTAGTTGGTGCTGATACAAAATAGTTGTTAGTGGGAAAATTCATATTACTATATTCACACACACACACACACACACACACACACACATACATATCAATTATACAAAAGCTTACACAAACATCTGGTATCTCTTGTGTCCATTGTGTTTTTTTTATGATTTGATTGTTCTTAATCTATACAATTATGTTTTAACTGATAACTTGCAAAAGGAAAAATTAGAAAATTCCACACACTAATTCACACCCCCCCCTCTTAGTGTGGGTGATGTGTTCAACACTAAAATCCTTGCAACTCAATCGCATAGGTAGATAACCTTAAAATTTAGCAAGTCTCTTAAAAATAGGAAATAATGTCAAACAAATGGAAATGACATGAATACATACTTAGAGAAAGAAACTAACAAAAAATTCTCCTAATAGGGTGAGACTTATTAAACATCGCTTCCTTGTGTTTTTTTTCTAAATACACAAAAGAACTATGATTTTAAAAAGTTGCTATTTTGATTGAAACTCTACATCCCAAGGAAGTTAATCTCGTATGTGGCTAGTTTTCTAGGTAATGGGGGTGGGAGAAAAGTTGGCCGCAAAATTGAGTGACCCATTCTCAAGGAAAAAAAATAATTGGGGTTTTGAGTTACATTGATTTGCTCAAGGAAGGAATTGCTAGTCTCAATGACAAAATGACAAGTATGGTTACTGAAATGATACATGTTTCTCAATTGTTGCATAGTTTGACAATCTTTGTCACAACAATAGATACAATCATCATTAGGTAACCATTGGAATCTATTTCAATATGAAATTGAGTAGTGGGAGTGGAGGAGTTCCATTTAAGAATTTGGGATCCTACCAATGGAAACCAAGGTGGATGATCTATTATAATTATATGGGTGTTATATGACATGATTGGTAATGCAGTGCAATTCCTATTTAGTGAAACAATACACATACAAAGACAAGTTGTATTTATAATGTTATGCATGCATGGAGAAGGTTTGTTATGGTGAGAGAATATGTGTGAGCGCAGAGAATAATTTGGTGCCACTCAAGACATGATGTGAGATGAGCTCAATTTTTTTCTTAAGGATAAATTTTGTTGTGTACTTAACCACACACACACACACACACACATTTTTGGTATTATTCACGATGTAGATGAGATTTGTTTTTGCAGGAGCATCCTGCCTCCCAAAATATTGCACATCTGATTAGACCTAGGGGGTGTTTCATTTTCATAGGGAGTTGGTTCCCTAAAGGAATTTTACTGTAATTTCCTAAGTTTTATAGGAGATATAGAATGTATGAGTGGATTGTTTGTAATCAGTTATGCTTCTAAGAAGAGATCTTGAGAGTTGAGAGGAGTTGAGAGATCTAGAGTAAGTTAGATCTCATGAAGATTGAGAATCCTAAGATAAGAGTTGAATGAGTAATTTGTGG
>JZKD02S0503076.1:135354-148294 GCA_000966675.3 Picea glauca | reverse complement strand
TTCCTCTGAATGTGTTGGATCTTGAGATCCTTCTGGATCTATGGCAAGATATCCCTTCTCCTGCAAATACTCTTTAGGGTTTAACCATTAAACATATGTGAGTACATACCTCGAATAGCATTTGCAGGTAGTGGCTCCATCTGGTAACAATGGTGATCATTACCAAAAACTTCAAGGGTGATTGCAACTGGTTCTACGGCTGCAACTACAACTGCAACTGGTTCTGAGGCTCCAACTTCAACTGCAACTTAGGGTTTTATGAGGAAACCCTATTTTTTCAAACTTCAAATTTTGAAATTCTAATCCAAGGAATAGATGTGCTGAGCTAAGGCGAGTTAACTGGTGCAGTCATATTTTCGAAAATCCAACTTTTACCCCCTCAAACTTGATCTTCGGATTTCTGGACTGGTGCTTCTGGTTTTTCGGTACTTTTGGTACTCTGGTACTTCTGGTACTCTGGTTTTCTCGTACTTTGTGAAACTAGGGTTTCACTTTCCGGGAGATATAGCCACTGAAAAGGTGCACTGATGATGCCGAATTGATCCTTATGGGAGGGTGCAACTTTCTAGATAGTTTTAGGGCTGAAATACCTCTCCAACAAAAAACCCTAATTTTTATGTATGGTAACAGTGACATTTTTCACTTCTTGTGAAAGATGCTCTCTTCAGCTTGGCTCTGATACCATGTTAATGTTTAAGCNAGTTACAATATTTCAACACTCCCCCTTAACAAGAAGGGTATTCTTCAGCAGCATCATGCGAGAGAGAGAGGACAACTTCATCAACAACATCAAATGGAAGGACAACATCATCAATATCATCTTGGCTGGCGTATTTATAAATCATCGGAAGTTTTCTTCATCGACAACATTGTCATTCTCGAAAGAATGCCATCATCATATGCATCAATATGTATCAGTATGAAGTGATACCTCATCAAAACACTAGGCTGGCCCATCACAATACTACATTGGCTCTATGTCATAGATGTTAAGTTGGTAGCTCAATGTAAGTCACATCTTGCTTTACATCTAACAACTAGGTCAGAAGCAAGGTATACATCATCTTGCTTTACGTCTAACAACTGGGTCAGAAGCAAGGTATACATCATCTTGCTTTACGTCTAACAATTGGTTCAGAAGCAAGGAACACATCATCTTGCTTTATGTCTCACAACTGGGTCAGAAACAAGGAATCATCTTGCTTTACGTCTAACAGCGAGGTCAGAAGCAAGGAACACATCATATTTCTTTACGTCTAACAACTGGGTCAGAAGCAAGGAATTATCTTTCTTTACGTCTAACAGCGAGGTCAGAAGAAAGGAACACATCATCTTGCTTTATGTCTAAAAACTAGGTCAGAAGCAAGGAATCATCTTTCTTTACATCTAACAGCGAGGTCAGAAGCAAGGAGTCATATTTCTTTACATCTAACAGCGAGGTTAGAAGCAAGGAATCATCTGGCTTTATGTCTAACAGTGAGGTCAAAAGCAAGGAACCTACACATCATCTTGCTTTATGTCTAACAACTAGGTCAGTAGTAAGGAATCATCTTGCTTTACGTCTAACAGTGAGGTCAGAAGCAATGAATCATCTTGCTTTACGTCTAATAGTGAGGTCAAAAGAAAGGAACATACACATCATCTTACTTTACATCTAACAACTAGGTTAGAAGCAAGGAATCATCTTGCTTTATGTCTAACAGCGACGTCAGAAGCAAGGAACACACACATCATCTTGCCTTACGACTAACAGCGAGGTCAGAAGCAAGGATTCATCTTGCTTTATGTCTAACAGCGAGGTCAGAAGCAAGGAATCATCTATACTCCCTCTTTCAGGGAGGGTCCTTTCAGACTATACCAAGCTTATCTCGAAAGCGTTCAAACTTTACAGGAGATAGAGGTTTGGTCAACACATCAGCAACCTGTTCATCCGTGATAACATACAAGAGCTTCAAGGCTCCTCTCTGCACCATGTCATGGATGTAATGATAGTGAATCTCTATGTGCTTCGACCTGCCATGGAATACAGGATTCTCCGTCATTTTTATGCAGCTCTGGTTGTCACATAGGATCATGGTTGCTTCCATTGATGTATTCATGGGCTTGCATTCCAGTATGTCGAATCTCTTTAAGATTTTGACCATGTGCTTACATTGGCTAAGGAAGATCTTCTCTGGACTCTGCCATACCTCAAGACCTAAGAAATAATGCATTAGGCCGAGGTATTTCATTTCAAATTATGCGGCATGTCTCTTTTTACATTCAGTGATGAGATTTCCTTATCCAGTTAAGAATAAGTCATCCACATATAGCAGTAAGATTACTGACTCATTATTCATAATTTTGAAGTAGATATTTGAGTCTGCTTTACTCTTGGTAAAGCCTAAGCTCATCAAGAAACTGTCTATATGGCCATACCAAGCTCTAGGAGCTTGCTTCAATCCATATAAGGCTTTCTTCAATTTGCAGACATGAGACCTCCCGTCTTCAACCTCAAATCCTTGAGGTTGCTCTATATACACTTCCTTTTCGATGACACTATTTAGGAAAGTTGTCTTCACATCCATCTGGTGCAGCTTCCACTTCATCTTAGCTGCAAGAGCTATGATGGTCCTGATCGAAGTGTATCTAGCCATAGGAGAGAGTTTCTCTTCATAGTCAATGTCTTCCTTCTAGGAAAAGCCACGAGTGACAAATCGTGCTTTATACTTCTCAATACTTCCATCAACAACATGTTTTATTTTGAAGATCCATTTGTAGGACACCCCATCTTTATTCTTCGGTCTGGGAACTATTTCCCATAGTTCGTTCTTCATTATGGATTGGTATTCCTCTGTCATGGCATCTGCCCATTCTTTCCTCTGAATGGCTTCTTCAAAGAAGGTAGGCTCTTTTTCTAGGAGATCACACATCAAAGTTGTATAACTGGAGAATGGCTTTGGTCTTTTCACCTATCTTGTAGTTCCTTGGGGAACACTGTACTTCTCTCCATCTTGAATAAGCTCTCTAGCCCAAGCTGGCTTTATTTTATGGAGGATCATCATCTGAGGAGGTTCTTGCACTTCTACTATATCATTTTCTTCTAGAAGTCCCTCATCAGGGGAAGTTTCGACTTCCCTCACTAGTTTTGCAGCTCTGGGAACTTCCCTCATTGCAGTATTGGGGATTACGGGTTCCTCTTCATATACCTCTTCAAGCTGGCATATTTTAGATTTCTTGAGCATTGCATCTTCATCAAAGGTCACATCCCTGTTGATCTCAATGTGATGTTGACCTGGTATATAGATTCTGAAGGCTTTGGAGACCTCACAGTATCCCATGAATATATTCCCTTCTTTCCTGAAGGGTCCAACTTGTTTCTCTTTTTTTTAGGTATATGAATAAACACTGGACAACCAAATATTTTGAGATGGCTTACCTTTGGCTTCTTTCTGGTGAACATCTCTTCCGGTGTCTTGAGCCCAAGTGCACTTATGGGACAATCGGTTCTACACATAAACAACTGCCATTGCTGCTTCTTCCCATAAGCGCATAGGAAGATCTTGATCTTCACAGCTTCCAGCATGGTTCTGTTCTTCCATTCAGCTACACCATTTTGTTGGGGATCTTGATCCCAACATCTTTACAGATGTTCACAAACTCTTTTAAGGTATATTCTCCTCCATTATCTGACTTGAGTATCTTAATCTTCCTTACAGAAAGGTTCTCTATCAAGGCTTTGAATTCCTTAAACTTTTTGAACACTTCAAATATATCCAGGTCTTATGAGAATAATCATCAATGAATGATACATAATATACATACCCGCTAATGGAGGATGATGGCGTTGGGCCACACACATCTGAATGGATGAGTTCTAGGACACCTTCAGTCTTGTTGTCTCACTTCGGATAAGGGTTCTTGATATTATTCCCTTGTGCACATCCATTGCATACGCCTTTATGGTCACCTTTGAGTTATGGTAAACCTGTGACCGCTTTGCATATGTATGGTAGCACCTTGTAGTTGAAGTGAGCTAATCTTCTATGCCAAGATTCTTCAATAGTGTGGGTCATGGAAGCTTCTGAGTGACCCACCTTCTTCTTTTCCAATGATGATTGCTTCATTTATGGTCTTTCCTTTAGCATGTTTCCTTCAACAACCTTCGCTATAGCTTCTTCATGTGACCTGGAGCAAGGTCAACAAAACAACAAGAAAGAATAGTATCCTTCTGATAATATAAAGCAATAGCACGAACAATCATCACAGTAGATCCTTTAGATCTATCTCTTGTAATTTATCTGAAGCAAGGATTAAAGGTAAGGAATACAATACGAAATGAGGTCAACACTCTCATAGTGTTGTGACCAAGCATTCTTCCATGACAACCTAGAACTAACACATGAGGTTTCTCCTAGAGGAGGTGTTAGTTGTATCAGGCAAAGCATTTACCTCTATATGCTCACATGCTATCAAGTATAATACTTTAGGACAACTGCTATCTCAACTATAGTCATCATCTTGTCATGTGTACCTTTTAATCTTGATTAATCAAACCTAGAGCCTTGTCCCCAAGAATGAGTGCTTACTTTTCTTTCAGGTCTCCTTCACTCAAGTGACGAGTGCTTTCTTCAACCTGTCTGCTATACTAAGACAATATGTTATCTTGACAGAAGGTTAGGTTAGAGGATAAGATCTATGATCAACTTTTAATTCTTCTAATAATTTGATCATAGCTTCAACATGCAACAGTGATCAAGAAAATTTCATAACAAATAGATTCATATTAGAATAATCACACCTGGGTTGCATCATTCCTCTGAATGTGTTGGATCTTGAGATCCTTCTGGATCTATGGCAAGAGATCCCTTCTCCTGCAAATACTCTTTAAGGTTTAACCATTAAACATGTGTGAGTACATACCTTGGATAACATTTACAGGTAATCATTACCAAAAACTTCAAGGGTGATTGCAACTGGTTCTATGGCTGCAACTGGTTTTGAGACTGCAACTGCAACTGCAACTTAGGGTTTTATGAGGAAACCCTAATTTTTCAAACTTCAAATTTTAAAATTCTAATCCAGGGAATAGATGAGCTGAGGCGAGTTAGATGGTGTAGTCAGATTTTCGAAAATCCAACTTTTACCCCCTCAAACTTGATCTACATATTTCTAGACTGGTGCTTTTGGTTTTCTGGTACTTCTGGTACTCTGGTTTTCTGGTACTTTGTGAAACTAGGGTTTCACTTTCCGAGATATCTAGCCACTAAAAAGGTGCACTGCTGATGCCAAATTGATCATTAGGGGAGGGCGCAACTTTCTAGATAGTTTTAGGGATGAAATACTTCTCTAACAAAAAGCCCTAATTTTTATGTACGGTAACAGTGACGTTTTTCACTTCTTGTGAAAGATGCTCTCTTCAGCTTGGCTCTGATACCATGTTAATGTTTAAGCCATTATTATAGATGTTTGCATTTCATTAGATAACAATAGCATAATCCAAGATCACTAAGAAATACACAATCACAANTGCAGGTAGTGGCTCCATCTGGTAGCAGCGGTAATCATTACCAAAAACTTCAAGGGTGATTGCAACTGGTTCTACGGCTGCAACTGCAACTGCAACTGGTTCTGAGACTGCAACTGCAACTGGTTCTAAGACTGCAACTGCAACTGCAACTTAGGGTTTTATGAGGAAACCCTAATTTTTCAAATTTCAAATTTCAAAATTCTAATCCAGGGAATAGATGTGATGAGTTGAGAAGAGTATGCTGGTGTAGTCAGAATTTCGAAAATCCAACTTTTACCCCCTCAAACTTGATCTGTGGATTTTTGGACTCGTGCTTCTAGTTTTCTGGTACTTCTGGTACTCTGGTACTTCTAGTACTTCTAGTATTCTGGTTTTATGGTACTTTGTGAAACTAGGGTTTCACTTTCCAGGAGATCTAGCCACTGAAAAGGTGCACTGATGATGCCAAATTGATCCTTAGGGGAGGGTGCAACTTTCTAGATCGTTTTAGGGTTGAAATACCTCTCCAACAAAAAACCCTATTTTTCATGTATGATAACAGTGACATTTTTCACTTCTTGTGAAAGATGCTCTCTTCAGCTTGGCTCTGATACCATGTTAATGTTTAAGCCATTATTATATATGTTTGCATTTCATTAGATAACAATAGCATAATCCAAGATCACTGAGAAATACACAATCACAAGAGACACAACATTTTTCCTGGGAAACCCTCTAGGGGAAGAAAACCCAGCAAAAATTCCTTAATATAAATAGCCAATACAATGCCAAGAGATCTTTATGCTAAAACATAAATTCCTCTCCAAGATATGTGCCACTCTCTCTCTCCTTTGTCGGTAACAGATCAGAACTTGTCTCTCAAACTGAGCAAGTGAGTTGTGTCTAAGTGAGGCGCTAGCCTCCTCTATTTATACAAGTTTGGCACGTGTGAAGTGTCTCTTCACTGGCAGGGTCGACTTCTCAATCTGGGTGGGTAAACCCACCTTTATTATATTTCTGGGTCTTCTTATTAACTATTGGGGCCGACTTCTTATTCTACCTATTATAATTGTCTGTTGACCAATCCGCAAAAGGGGATTTGNTTGTAATTGTACCTCCTAGTCTCCTATATATAGCAAGGAGACATTTTCATTTGGAATCATCTGGTATTTGGACATTTATGTGGGGTATAAGGAAGTTTCCCCCTCGAACAGGCTTATTACCTAAAATTATCTCTTTTTCAAGGCATTGAGTACTTATTTTGAGCTTTTTCTATGCTATATTGGTATTTGGTTCGTAACACGGTATCAGAGCTCAAGGTCTTGGGGTTTCACTACTACATTTGAGACACCTTGGCATTTTCATTATAACGGGTTTTCTACGATGTTTTAGAAGGAACCCTTTGGAGTATATTTAGTAGATGGATCAAGGTACATTGGGTTAAACTTTCAGCTCCTGAGGCCTTATACTTTAGGAGATACATCCTTTGTAAGATAGAGTTCTAGAATCATCTTGAATTGAGTCATCGTGGAATTTTCGCTATAAAAACGTTTTTGTAACATTTCATACCCTCAAATCCATAGAATATTCACATAAATTATTAATTTGTCTATGAAACAAATTTCATCTTCTGGGTCATATTAAATTTGTAGATACACCCTGTGGAAGATAAGGTATTTGACTAGTCCTGTTGACTAGTATAAAACAAGTGTTCTGGGTAAAACAATCATAAATTTGTCCTCGAGTATCCAATTTGAGTGAGACCAATTGCATTGGATAGCGGACAGTCTTTAGTATTTTTGGTACAAGTTTCATAATTTTATACCAATTATTTTGTGTGGGGCATGCTATACAAGTGATATATCCTGGAAAGGCCAAAAATCAGCAAGTTGTGGGGAATTTACCATAAATTCTACTTGGCACATCCAATTTTGATAAGACCTGTGGCATTATAGAGAAGAAATATCAGAGAACTACAAAAAATAAAATTTCATGCCCAAAAGGGCCGAAATTTTGGAGATACAATAAAAGAAAGATTGTCTAGAAGAACCACCTAAAAATCAAGGTTTAAAGTGATACTTGGCCAACATGCCACCAAAAAAGGGAACTTCTACACCAAATAAGCCTCCATACAATCCTACTTGGACTCTTGATGAAGGTAAAGAAATGTGTAGAGACATAAACAATTTACAAAAGAAGACAGTAACAAAAGATGAACTATAAGAGATGATGGATTCAACGGAAGCTAAGTTGGAGGCAATAAATACAAATATGGATGGTTTAAAAGGGGAGATCATGGAAGGATTAAAAAATTTCCTAATAGAGAGGACACCTGAAAGTGAAAATGTATCCCATTAAATTCATGATGAGGACACAAGGAAGATGAATCAAGAATGGAGAAACTCTATCTTTGGGTTGAAGACCAACCACTTTCCTAAGATCGATATGAGGAAGTTGGATGGCAAGGACCCAATCACATGGATACTTCAGATGGAGCAATTCTTTCATCTACATAATGTGCCACATACACAAAAGGTACAGAGTGCTTCTTTATATTTAGAACCCAATCAATTTGTGTAGTATTGATGGATTTGTTCTCACAAATCACTCGTCACTTGGACAATTTTCACGGAAGAAATGATAGCACACTATGAGGATACAAGGAGAAATACCTTCCTTAGACAATTGATAAATATCAAGCAAAAGGGTTCAGTTACAGAGCACATTGAGAACTTCCAAAGATTGAATATAAAGGCAACAGATATTTCAGATGAGCACTTGATTTATGTATTCATAGGAACTTTAAGGGATAACATTCAACATGAGGTTCGTCTTTGGGAACCCAAATCATTGGAGAATGCATTTAGGGTGGCAAGAAATGCTGAAAGTAAAAATATGGCTATGGCTACTAGAAGAACCACTCCTAACATCTATCGAGAGAATAATGTTCCTTCTTCTAAAACACCTCAACCTACCAGGTTGACACCTCAACAATTGGAGGAAAAAAATGCAAAAGGTTTATGCTTTAATTGTGACAACATGTATAGTAAACGACATAAGTGTGGTGAGAATAAATTCTTCTACATATATTGTGAAGAGGAAGAAGAACAAGAACAAGAGCAATAACCATCTCAAGATGAAAATGTAGACACGATTTCTTCTGAAGAGTTGACTCCCACGATATCGTGTAATGCATTGGTTGGAATTAACACTCCTCAAACCCTCAAGATCGAAGGATATATCAAAAAGAAAAAGGTAATAGTACTAATTGATTCTGGCAGTACTCATAATTTCATTCACTATAAATTAGCCAAAGCTCCCAATTGCTTTGTATATCCAGCACCAGATTTTCATGTAATGACTACAGATGGAGGAACTATCAATTGCTCAGAAAAATGCAATAAGATCATTCTTACTATGGTGGAATATGTAATGAATAGTCCAATGATTTCTATACCCATGGGTGGTGTTTATTTCATGCTAGGAATCTAATGGTAACAATCATTATGAACAATGGATTTTAATTTTCAAGAACTTTTCATGAAATTTTCATTGGAAGGAAAAGAAATTGAGTTAAGAGATATCACAGGGAAACTCAGTAAGGTGATAAGCTCCAATGGCAAGACAAAATTATTGAAAAAGGGGCATCAAGGTGTAATTGCACAACTATGCTCACTAGATGTTCAAACATCCAAGTCATCTATTCCCCTAGATCTCCAATGGATCATTGATAAGCATTCCAAAGTATTTGAAGATATTCCCAAAGGTCTTCCACCCACTCGAAATCATGATCATGATATTCACCTAATTCCTAGGAGTTTTCCTCCTAACATCAGNTTGTAATTGTACCTCCTAGTCTCCTATATATAGCAAGGAGACATTTTCATTTGGAATCATCTGGTATTTGGACATTTATGTGGGGTATAAGGAAGTTTCCCCCTCGAACAGGCTTATTACCTAAAATTATCTCTTTTTCAAGGCATTGAGTACTTATTTTGAGCTTTTTCTATGCTATATTGGTATTTGGTTCGTAACACGGTATCAGAGCTCAAGGTCTTGGGGTTTCACTACTACATTTGAGACACCTTGGCATTTTCATTATAACGGGTTTTCTACGATGTTTTAGAAGGAACCCTTTGGAGTATATTTAGTAGATGGATCAAGGTACATTGGGTTAAACTTTCAGCTCCTGAGGCCTTATACTTTAGGAGATACATCCTTTGTAAGATAGAGTTCTAGAATCATCTTGAATTGAGTCATCGTGGAATTTTCGCTATAAAAACGTTTTTGTAACATTTCATACCCTCAAATCCATAGAATATTCACATAAATTATTAATTTGTCTATGAAACAAATTTCATCTTCTGGGTCATATTAAATTTGTAGATACACCCTGTGGAAGATAAGGTATTTGACTAGTCCTGTTGACTAGTATAAAACAAGTGTTCTGGGTAAAACAATCATAAATTTGTCCTCGAGTATCCAATTTGAGTGAGACCAATTGCATTGGATAGCGGACAGTCTTTAGTATTTTTGGTACAAGTTTCATAATTTTATACCAATTATTTTGTGTGGGGCATGCTATACAAGTGATATATCCTGGAAAGGCCAAAAATCAGCAAGTTGTGGGGAATTTACCATAAATTCTACTTGGCACATCCAATTTTGATAAGACCTGTGGCATTATAGAGAAGAAATATCAGAGAACTACAAAAAATAAAATTTCATGCCCAAAAGGGCCGAAATTTTGGAGATACAATAAAAGAAAGATTGTCTAGAAGAACCACCTAAAAATCAAGGTTTAAAGTGATACTTGGCCAACATGCCACCAAAAAAGGGAACTTCTACACCAAATAAGCCTCCAGAAAATCCTACTTGGACTCTTGATGAAGGTAAAGAAATGCGTAGAGACATAAACAATTTACAAAAGAAGACAGTAACAAAAGATGAACTACAAGAGATGATGGATTCAACGGAAGCTAAGTTGGAGGCAATAAATACAAAGATGGATGGTTTAAAAGGGGAGATCATGGAAGGATTGAAAAATTTCCTACTAGAGAGGACACCTGAAAGTGAAAATGTATCCCATTAAATTCATGATGATGACACAAGGAAGATGAATCAAGAATGGAGAAACTCTATCTTTGGGTTGAAGACCAACCACTTTCCTAAGATCGATACGAGGAAGTTGGATGGCAAGGACCCAATCACATGGATACTTCATATGGAGCAATTCTTTGATATACATAATGTGCCACATACATAAAAGGTACAGAGTGCTTCTTTATATTTAGAACCCAATCAATTTGTGTAGTATTGATGGCTTTGTTCTCACAAATCACTCGTCACTTGGACAATTTTCACGGAAGAAATGATAGCACACTATGAGGATACAAGGAGAAATACCTTCCTTAGACAATTGATAAATCTCAAGCAAAAGGGTTCAGTTACAAAGCACATTGAGAACTTCCAAAGATTGAATATAAAGGCAACAGATATTCCAGATGAGCACTTGATTGATGTATTCATAGGAACTTTAAGGGATAACATTCAACATGAGGTTCGTCTTTGGGAACCCAAATCATTGGAGAATGAATTTAGGGTGGCAAGAAATGTTGAAAGTAAAAATATGGCTATGGCTACTAGAAGGACCACTCCTAACATCTATCGAGAGAATAATGTTCCTTCTTCTAAAACACCTCAACCTACCAGGTTGACAACTCAACAATTGGAGGAAACAAATGCAAAAGGTTTATTATTTAATTGTGACAACATGTATAGTAAGGGACATAAGTGTGGTGAGAAGAAATTCTTCTACATATATTGTGAAGAGGAAGAAGAACAAGAACAAGAGAAATAACCATCTCAAGATGAAAATGTAAACACGATTTCTTCTAAAGAGTTGACTCCCATGATATCGTGTAATGCATTGGTTGGAATTAGCACTCCTCAAACCCTCAAGATCAAAGGATATATCAAAAAGAAAAAGGTAATAGTACTAATTGATTCTGGCAGTACTCATAATTTCATTCACTATAAATTAGCCAAAGCTCCCAATTGCTTTGTATATCCAACACCATATTTTCAAGTAATGACTGCAGATGGAGGAACTATCAATTGCTCAGAAAAATGCAATAAGATCATTCTTACTATGGTGGAATATGTAATGAATAGTCCAATGATTTCTATACCCATGGGTGGTGTTTATTTCATGCTAGGAATCCAATGGTAACAATCATTATGAACAATGGATTTTAATTTTCAAGAACTTTTCATGAAATTTTCATTGGAAGGAAAAGAAATTGAGTTAAGAGG
Source organism: Picea glauca (assembly GCA_000966675.3). NCBI lineage: Eukaryota > Viridiplantae > Streptophyta > Pinopsida > Pinales > Pinaceae > Picea > Picea glauca. Next base: position 136,491 of record JZKD02S0503076.1, on the reverse strand, counting down.
TATCACAAGGAAACTCAGTAAGGTGATAAGCTCCAATGGAAAGACAAAATTATTGAAAAAGGGGCATCAAGGTGTAATTGCACAACTATGCTCACTAGATGTTCAAACATCCAAGCCATCTATTCCCCTAGATCTCCAATGGATCATTGATGAGCATTCCAAAGTATTTGAAGATATTCCCAAAGGTCTTCCACCCACTCAAAATCATGATCATGATATTCACCTAATTCCTGGGAGTTTTCCTCCTAACATCAGGCCATACATATACCCTTATGAAGACTGAAATTGAGCACATGGTTGAAGAAATGTTAAAGGTTGGCATTATTAGACCTAGTCAAAGTTCTTACTATGCACCAGTGGTAATGGTATTCAAGAAAGATGGCTCATGGTGTATGTGTCCATATTATAGAGAGCTCAACAAGATCACTATTAAAGATAACTTTCCCATTCCCATCATTGATGAATTGTTATATGAAATACATGGATAAATCTATTTCACAAAGTTGGATATCCGTTCAGGGTATCATCAGATTAGAATGAAGGAAGAAGATATCCCAAAAACAACATTATGAACTCATGAAGGCCATTATGAATTTTTTGTCATGCCTTTTGGGCTTACAAATGCACTTTCCACATTCCAAGGGTTGATGAACAGGGTGACCAAAGTTTGAAGGAAAGAGTGTCATCATGGTGATTGTTGATAGAATCACCAAGTATGCACACTTTTGTGCACTCTCTCATCCCTTCAAAGCCAATATAGTTTCCACCATATTCATGGAGACAGTTCAAAAGCTACATGGAAGCCCAAATATTATTGTAAGTGACAGAGATCCCATCTTCACTGGACATTTTTGGACAGAATTATTTTCTTGTTTGGGTATGCAATTGGCTCATAGCTCATCCTATCATCCTCGATCTGATGGAAAAACCGAGATAGTGAACAAATGTTTGGAAGGATACCTTTGTTTCTTTGTCTCTGATGAAAAAACACAATGGTTCAAATGGTTACCCATGGAAAAATGGTGGTATAACACTTCCTTTCATACTGCAACAAAAATGACACCATTTATGGTACTCTATGGAAACCACCCTCCTTCCATCACTTCTTCTCTAAAACAAAAATCTAAGGTTCAAGCA
>JZKD02S0503076.1:111439-125886 GCA_000966675.3 Picea glauca | reverse complement strand
AAGCAAGGATTGCTTGAGGAGTTTTATCCTTCCATAAGGATTAATATATGGTGTTACCCTACCTCAAGGGTTTGCTAGTAATAAAAGAGATTTTGCATATTGTTCTTCTATATCTATTGTCGTGCTTTTGTATTCAGTATTGGGATCTTAACATTTCATGATTCATCATTAGTAGGGCATCAAGGATTCCTTAAATCATACAGACAGATAAGAGAAAGTTTATCTTGGAAAGGTCTCAAGGGAGATGTCATGCGCCACATCAAGGAATGTACCACTTGTCAATAGAAAAAAGATGAGCACACTCACCCAACAGGTCTATTGCAGTCTCTCCCCATTCCAGAGCATAAGTGGGAGAGTGTATCTATGGATTTCTTTACAGCACTACCCAAGGCACAAGGGAAGGATTACATATTTGTTGTAGTAGATTGTTTGACCAAGTTTGCTCACTTTTTCGCCTTCTCTGTGAACTTTAGCGCATCTCAGGTGGTAGATCTATTTTTCAGCAAAGTCTTCAAGTTGCATGGATTACCCGTAACAAGTGTGAGTGACAGGGATAGTATATTTATGAGCATCTTTTGGCGGGATCTATTTCGGCTAGTGCGTACAGAGTTAACTCCCAACACTAGCTACCATCCACAAACAGATGGTCAAACTGATATAGTAAACAAGTGGATGGAAGGATACCTCTGAAACTATGTGATGGGTTAACAGAAAGTGTGGGTCAAGTGGATATATCTAGGTGAATACTACTACAACACCACTTACTTCATGTTTATTAGCGCATCTCAGGTGGCAGATCTGTTTTTCAGGGAAGTCTTCTGGTTGCATGGATTACCCAAAACAATTGTGAGTGACATGGATAGTGGATTTATGAGCATCTTTTGGCAAGAGTTATTTTGGCTAGTGCATATGAAGTTAACCCCCAACACTAGATACCATCCATAAACATATGGGAAAATTGAGATAGTAAACAAGTGGGTGGAAGGATACCTCCGAAATTATGTGGCAAGATAACAAAAATCGTGTGTCAAGTGGATATATCTGGGTGAATACCGCTACAACACCACTTACCACTTGTCGATTGGTATGTCTCCTTTCAAATCTTTATACAATTATGATCCCCTCACTTTTGTTGAGATTGTGTTTGGAGATAGTAGAGATCCTATGGCTAAGGAGTGGATACATGAAATCCAAGACATTCTCAAAGAACTCAAGGATCATTTGCAGAGGGCTCAAACTAGTATAATTTATATGAAGATAGGCACAAAGTGGAGCGCAATTTTGAGGTAGGGGATTTGGTATATTTGAGGGTACAACCGTACAGAAAGGCATCCATTAATAATAATGTCACTAAGACTCTCAAAACTCGCTTATATGGACCTTACAAGGTGAAAAGGAAGGTTGAGGAAGTTTCATATGAATTAGAGCTACCAGAGGGAAGAAAAATCCATCATGTCTTCCATGTATCATGCTTAAAAAGAGAATTGGGGATGCATGTTATAGCTAATGAAGAGATACCTCCAATAGACGAAGAATGACACTTGATTTTGATTCTAGAGGAAATTTTGGACAATGGAAGTACACAGTTGAGATCTTGAGCAAATTCGGTATGATGGATCGCAAGGCCATGGCTACACCTATGATGACAAATATGAAGAATTTGAGAAATTCCATTTCAGATTTAGATATGGTGGATCCCACTATGTATAAGCAGTTGATTGGATCCTTGATGTACCTGATTAACACCAAGCCAAATAGTTTCTTTGTAGTGACCACCCTAAGTTAATTTATGGTTGAGCCGAGGCACTTCTATTAGGTTGTAGAAAAGCATGTGTTGAGGTACCGGCATGGTACAGTTGGGTATGGTTTGAGATATGTCTCAGGTGGTGAAGTGAGGCTATAGGGATATATTGATTCTGACTAGGAAGGGAATGCAGTGGATAGGAAAGAGCACCTCGAGGTGTTGCTTTAGCTTGGTATCAACTATGATATCATGGTTTATAAGGAAGTAGACTTTTGTAGCACTTGGTACAACATAAGCAGAGTATATCGCAGCTAGTGTTGCAAGTCGTGAAGTAGTATGGGTTTGCAAGCTTCTTGTAGCATTATTTGATTAGGAGCTAGAGACGATCGTAATACATTGTGATAATCAAAGTTGTGTCAAGATTTTGAAAATTCCAGTATTTCATGATAGGTCAAAGCATATTGAGATCAAATATGACTTCATCTAAGACATGGTGCAGAAGGGAATAGTAAAGCTCCATTATATATCCATAGATGAGAAGATTGTCAACATTCTCACCAAGCCTATGTGTAAGGAGAAGTTTGTATACTTCAGAGACAATCTTAGCGTGATGCAGAATGTCTCCCTTGTTGATAGTGAGTGTTGATGTTTCTCCAGTTAGTAGCATCAGGAATACATTCTCCTAGATTGGTCATGTTGATTTGAACAAGGGAGAATGATGCATTCACTCACAGTGCCATGTTGATTTGGCTAATGGTGAATGGCCCACGGAAAACATTCTCTCATATTAGTCATGCTAGTTTGACCAATGGAGAATGATACATTCACTCACGGGGCCATGCTTATTTGGCTAGTGGTGAATGGCCTAGGGGCATACACTCTCCCAAATTGTTCATGTTGATTTGACCAAGGGAGAATGATACATTCACTCATGGAGCCAAGATGACTTGGCTAGTGGTGAATGGCCCGATGGAAGTATTTCTCCTATTAGTCATGCTGATTTGACAAAGAGTGAAAAATACTCAATATTCTCTCACATTGTTTACTCCAGGATGGAGTGATCTGTTTTATATAGGGTGGTTTTGAATTGTTTACAAGTCTAGTCTAATGTTGAAGATGTAGTCTCAAGAGACCTCTTCTGATGAGGGGATTCTTGGTGGTTTTAATCAACATTAGAGCCCTATATTAATTAAATGAGAATGTGAGAAGATGATAAATCAACAAGGCTCATGTGCAACTTTTCTAGTGAAGAAGAAATGCAAGAAAACAAGGCAAACCATTAAAGAAACCTAAGAAAGAATTAAAGAATATATTGAATACAAAAGTACAAGTCAACCCTACAAGTAAATTAAAGGTGACTCAAATTATATAAATAAAGGCTTTATCATTTCATTTTACAGATCACAACATCTCTTCTCATCAAGTGTGCCTAAGCTAGTGGCATACCAGTGGCATTGTAGGAGCATCTTAGAAGATCTTTTGGGGGTGCGTTATCTCTGCCTAAGGTTCGCTATCTTTGAGGGATCTTCCTCGTGTAAGGGAAAATTGTGCTAGGGTTTCTTTATATTGATGGTGATGAACTTGGATTGATATATTCTTAAGAAAAATTATTGGGTTTTCTACCAAGGTTGGGTTTCCCAGGGTAGAAATATTGTGTCTACTGTGCATGTCTATCTTTCTATGATTTTGGGTTTCCTTGATGGTGATCAATGGTTATGTTTACTCATGATATTGGAACCCGATCTAATAGTTGTGTCTTAATCATGAAGTGAGTGGATGGTGGAGGTTCATCGTTCTCCTTTTTATGTGGATCAAGTTGCTTTCACCCAATCTAAATCTCGATTTGATGGTCATAAGTTCTTCTAGGTTGGACGATGAGATTCTAATCCCAATATGAATCGAACGACTATTGTAGTTTTCAGTGTCAATTTTTTGCGCATACCTACAAAAAGTTACCTTAGCCACATTAGCTAAACAAATGGGATCATCGATCCTTTATAGTGATCGATGATTTCATCAATGAAAACCTTCAGAAGGTTTAATTCACTTTATGAATCCTCTTTATTAGACCTACAACAATCATTTGCAATTATACCAATATATATGTATGTGTGTGTGTGTGTGCTTCCAACTCCTATTTTCACAGAGACATAATATTCCAGAAAATAGAGCTTCTCAACACACATAAACTTCCTCAATGATACTCGAAATAGAGTATTCCTTTCATTAATCATACATACAWTGTACATATATTTACACAAGGATTTTAATTCCTTTCCTGGCCTAATTTTAACTCAATAGTACTACCTATCTTTCCTTGGCCTAATTCTCTCTAAAATGGCCAATTTCCCTATGGCTTGATTTCCTATTCTGGACAGCCTCCCTTGGTCTGATTTTCTCTTTAACTAACCAACTTCTCTATGGCATGATCTACTATTTTGGGCCAAACCTGAATGATTTCAAGGTTTACAAACTTATACAAAGACTTATGAAACTAGAATCAGCTTCAGATCCAAATTACTCTCTAAAAATTCCTAAGGATCCTCTCAGATTCACAAGATCCTCTAACAAGCCTTAACTCTAGGATCCTCATATCCTCAATCACTCAACAGTTTCCTAAGGATCCTCTCATAGCCACAAATTACTCATTCAACTCTTATCTTAGGATTCTCAATCTTCATGAGATCTAACTTACTCTAGATCTCTCAACTCCTCTCAACTCCCAAGATCTATTCTTAGAAGCATATATGATTACAACACAATCCACTCATACATTATATATATCATATAAAACTTAGGAAATTACAGTAAAATTCCTTTAGGGAACCAACTCCCTATGAAAATGAAACACCCCCTAGGTCTAATAAGATGTACAATATTTTGGGAGGCAGGATGCTCCTGCAAAAAAAAATCTCATCTACATAGTGAATAATACCAAAAATTTGTGTGTGTGTGTGTGGTTAAGTACACAACAAAATTTATTCTTAAGAAAAAAATTGAGCTCATCTCACATCATGTCTCGAGTGGCACCAAATTATTCTCTGCGCTCACACATATTCTCTCACCATAATAAACCTTATCCATGCATGCATAACATTATAAATACAACCTGTATTTGTATGTGTATTGTTTCACTAAATAGGAATTGCACTGCATTACCAATCATGTCATATAACATCCATATAATTATAATATATCATCCACCTTGGTTTCCATTGGTAGGCTCCCAAATTCTTAAATGGAACTCCTCCACTCCCACTACTCAATTTCATATTGAAATAGATTCCAATGGTTACCTAATGGATGATTGTCTCTATTGTTGTGACAAAGATTGTCAAACTATGCAAYAATTGAGAAACATGTATCATTTCAGTAACCATACTTCTCATTTTGTCATTGAKACTAGCAATTCCTTCCTCGAGCAAATCAATGTAACTCAAAACCCTAATTATTTTTTTTCCTTGAGAATGGRTCACTCAATTTTGCGGCCAACTTTTCTCCCACCCCCMTTACCTAGAAAACTAGCCACATAYGAGATGAACTTCCTTGGGATGTAGAGTTTCAGTCAAAATARCAACTTTTTAAAATCATAGTTCTTTTGKGTATTTAGAAAAAACACAAGGAAGCGATGTTTAATAAGTCTCACCCTATTAGGAGAATTTTTTGTTAGTTTCTTTCTCTAAGTATGTATTCATGTCATTTCCTTTTGTTTGACATTATTTCCTATTTTTAAGGGACTTGCTAAATTTTAAGGTTATCTACCTATGTGATTGAGTTGCAAGGATTTTAGTGTTGAACACATCACCCACACTAAGAGGGGGGGTGTGAATTAGTGTGTGGAATTTTCTAATTTTTCCTTTTGCAAATTATCAGTTAAAACATAATTTTACAGATTAAGAACAATAAAATCATAATAAAATAACAATGGACACAAGAGATACCACATGTTCATGTAAGTTTTTGTATAATTGATATGTATATATATGTGAATATAGTAATATGAATTTTCCCACCAACAACTATTTTGTATCAGCACCAACTAAAGTAAGGAGCACCAACTCCTCGGAGAGAACTAATTCTCAAGCAAGACCTAGCTTGTTGATAGAACACAGTCTATCCAACTAGAGTTCATATAGTAATTCAACTCTAGTAGAAGTGATCCATTATTGAATCAAATTTATTTCATTATCAAAGGTATACCATAAACACTCATCACTGCACTTCATATTATGTCTAAAATTCGTGCCTTCTTCGATTTATCTTTCCTGTGATATATGTGCCTTCTTCACTTCTTCTTCCCTCTAATATTCACACGGACCTCAGGTATGTATCCCATTCATTTTTCTCCGCGGGCCGCTCTTTTTCAACGAGCCTATCTTTTCCACAATCTCGTCTTCTTGCACAAGCACTCATCGAGTGAACCAATCATGGTTTTATTTATACTTGCTTATGCTCAAAACTTGTTTGGGTTATTGGGCCGACTTGTTCAACAAGTTATAACTAACTTGTTCATTTACAACAACTTTGGGACCACCAAAGATCATTGTTTCAGGTCTTCAACTTTAAACCTGTTATCCTCATTTACTTTCATAAATCGATCACAGTTATGGATCGACTTCCTTCGTCTATGTGACAATAGAAATCAATGCTTCCTTCAAACCACGTTCATATGATCATAGGTGTAGAACCATAGGCTTATCAATTTAAGTGAGGCATTACATTCTTCCCTTTAAATATTTTTACCATATTACCAATGGCGGTGGCCTCACATGACCACATGATTGCGGTCTCGTCCAAAGGTCGTTTGAGTCAAAATACTTTTGGCCCGACAATTTAACTTGAGCCTCCATGTGTCCTTTCTCCAAAACCATGGTTTTGATTGTGGCCCGCCCTCAAATTATTAAATTTTGTGCACCTTCAATCCCTGCAATGCAATGGGACCGTCAATCTCACGATCTTGATGGTGCTCATGAATTGATGGTTCAGATATTTCCTTTCAATCAGCAACTAGATCAATGGTCATGTGTTCCCTTTCTCGATCAATGGTCGAGATCTCCTTCGGGTCTCCAGACTTTGGAGATTTCAAATCTCAACCCCTTCTTTCCTTCGTACATCAATCTTCTGGAGCTGACAATCCACTAACGCATGTCCCTTTCGAATCAATGGTTGTGATCCTTTTGCATCTCTGAACTTCAAAATTCTCAAGTGTCAAATTTCATTATAGTATGATCAATGGTTAAGAATGCACCCGAAGTGATCTTCTGATCGGACATCTTGTGTCCACTTAGGGACTTCAGCATTCAGGACTTCGGGACTTTGGGCAAGTGTTGGTGGTAAAACTCTCAAAGTAAAACTCCCAGAGTGATGTAACTTTCTTACGTCACTTGATGGCATGTCACAAGCCAAGTAGCTACCACGTGTCACTCAGATTTGTAATTTTCACGTACCTGAAATGTCGATTCAACTTGAAACTTGTCATTGTCTGATTGTGTCATGTGTCCTTTCTGGCGTAGTCTTGCTAATGTGGATCTCCTCATGTGGCACATGTTCATCTCCTTGATCTAATGGCCAGAATAGTATCCGAAGGGTATCTCAGATCGACGACTGAGAGTGACTTCGGGACTTTTGACATTTCTTGGTGGTGAAACTCTCGAAGTAATTCTCCCAGAGTGACATAAATTACTTACATCACTTGTTGACATGGCACGAGCCAATTTCCTCTTGACAGTTATCATCATCTGATTATTCCATGTGTATTCGCTGACATGGTCTGCAACATGTCCTTGCTGATGTGGTTTGCTGGCATGGTCTAACACATGTCCTTGTAGACGTGGTATGCTGACGTGGTCTTCCACATGTCTGTGTAGACGTGGCCTGCTGACGTGGTCTGCCATGTGTCCTTGCTGACGTGGTCTACCACATGTCCTTGTAGACGTGGTCTGTTGCGTGTCCTTTCTGACATGGTCTGCTGACTAACAACCCTGATCTAACGTTCATTGTATGTCCTCCAAATCTGATGGTATTTATTCATTTTGGATTTCCGGGCTTCAGGTATTTCAAATCTCACACTGAATTCTTGAAGTGAGATTTCTCTAGATCATAATCTCCTTGCATCTTTAGACCTAAACTAAATGCTTCTTGTCGATCATGATCTTAGATCGATGGCTCGACCTATCTACGGTGCTTCTCTTCTAGCTTATCCTATCCTTCCACTCAAAAATGATTCGACGGCTGACGGGTATTCGGATAATTGAATTCTCAAACTTTGTGCCCCATTTATCCTATCCTTCACTTAATGTGATCCGACAACTGACGAATATTTGGGTGATTGAGATATCAGATCTCAGCCCTTGCTTATCATGTCCTTCCACTTAAGGTGATCCAACGGCTGATGGATATTTGAGTGATCGAGATCTCAGATATCAACCCTTGGTTATCTTGTCCTTCCACTTAAAGTGATACAACGGTCATGAAGACACTTGAAGCAAATCAATGATCAAGGATGGTTGCAGAACCACAACTTGTGATTGATTTAACTCGTCACCAAAACTCCACAATTTGAAGTTGTGCGCTTGTTGGTGAGTCAACCACAAACATCGATCTTCGAATCTATAAGATCGAACAGTTCTAACTAATTTCGGGATTGGAAATAGAACGATATTAATTCTCCTTTCGATCTCCATAATCTATCCCTATCGTTGATCTGGCAATTGCGCATCCAATGGTCACAACTCAATCTGAATTAATCTGATCGTTTGTTGGATCAACCACATTCATCGATATTCGAGTATGTGATATTTGACGATCTAGATCAATTGCAGGATTGGAACTAGCGAGTCATTTAATTCTCCTTCCGATATCTGCAATCTATCCTTGTCGTAGATCTTTCTTGCAGATCTGATGGTCACAATCCTTCAACGGTCCTCAAGCCCATGGTCGCTCATATGACCGATGTATGTTATATGAGACAATTAACATTGTCAATTTCTTGATTGGACTGTTGTTGAGGCTTCTCACCTTTTCTTGTGCATTGGTCGACTTCTCAATATTTCCATCGATCCTGACGATACTTCTGCAATGCACTCTTCCTTCTAAGCTTTGATCTTCATTCTCTTTTGTATTGCATTTTCCCTTATGATCTTTGATCTTCATACTGTTCGCTTCTTCTCCTAAGATTACGCTTTTGATTCAGAGATTTGATCTATGCATATTGTTCTCTCCTCCTCCTGAGCTTACACTTTTGATCTCTACATATTGTTTGACATTTTCTGCTAACTGATATACTGTTGACATCAATGACAATCTCATCTGTGGTAAATCACAATGATAATTCATCATAACAACAAATCATCACATCGATTGTTGACATCAATGACAATATATCCAACAATATCCCCCTTTGTCATTGAGGGAAACACACTAACTTCATATACAAAACTCCCCCTATGATGATGTTTTCCTCCTATGAAGTTAATTTACTCTCCCCCTTCGACATCAATGGAAAAGGGTTTCTCCTCATGTGGTAAATCTTTGTATGTTACTGACCAGAATCTGAACTTGGGTAACTCTTCCTGTAATCATCATTTTCTTGTCATAACTTAATGACTCCCCATCCCACTTGTCTCTCTCCGCTTCTAACTATTCTCCCCCTTTGTTTCTAAAAGGGTAGTTTTTTTTCTGAAAAGGCCTCTCTTCTTTTAATCTCTACAGGATGTCATGTACATCATTTTGTACATCAAAATTCTACTTCTACGGATGTCGTTGTCCTACTGGAACACTGCACAATTGTAGCTCATATTTATTCAAACAACTCTTGGATCTACCCATTGATTCTCATCGATATCTAACCAGATGTATATGTCTTTAGCCAAGATGTTTCTTTATTATACATTGCTCTAAAGTCGTCTGAGAAAATTTATACTATGCTTGTCACATGTCTGACATTATTTTTGCGACAATCAAATTCACTCTTGTTCACTTGTTCAATCTTTTCTATCCACGTCTGTGAGTGTCCTGGTTTCTTGAACTTGTTCTCTGATCTTCTATTATTGCAACTTCATTTTTCTTCCATGTTCCATTTACTCCTTTTGTCATATTGTATGAAGCATTTATCATTGATTTTTTTCTTGAGTTCCAACAGTTATTGGCTTTGTGGCCATATCCACCACAACTATAGCATCTCATAGTGTAACAATGTGTAGCAATATGTCCAACATGATTGCAATTCCAACATCTTATATTATTGTTGAACCTACCAACTTGTTTTCTTCCATAATGCCTACAATACAAGGCTTTATGACCATATTCATTACAAGAAAAACAATAACCATTAAAAACACTCTCATACCTTCTTTGATTCATCCATGAAGGTGTCTCTCTTCTAAACTTTCTTTGAGGTGTATGAGTAGCTTCCGGATGTCTTTCTTGATCCGATCTTCTAAATTTTGTAGTGTTTCTTTCATTTCTTAAACATGAAGAACCTGAGTCATACCTTCTTTCACTTTTTACAAATGAAGGAATTGTGTCGGACCTGTCTTCATCCTTTACAAATGAAGGACCTATGTCAGACCTATTTTCATCCTTTACAAATGAAGGACCTGTGTCAGACCTGTTTTCACCTTTTACAAATGAAGGACCTGCATCAAATTTATTAAGAGTATTGATTTCTTCCTTGTTGTATCCAAGACTAGATGTGTCATTTGGTGATCTCTGACTATCCAATATCTCATCCAGGGTCATGGAATTTTTCAAGAACTTGATTTGGGTGTTTGACTTCTCAACCTTCTTTCTAATATTCACAACTTTTACTTCCAGCTCATGACAAAATTCTTTCTTTTTTTTCAACTAGTTTGTCACTACCTCCTCTCTCCTTTTGGCTTCTTCAAGTTGGATTTTAATATTGACATAGCTTTCCCTCAGTTCTTTTATTTCTGCAAGGTTTTGCTTGGTTCATCATCTTCCTTCTTTTCTTATTTTGCTTGAATAATTTTATTTTTCAGTCTCTCGATCTCCTCTTCGTTTTCTTCTGTTAGATTAGTAACTTTTGCTTTCAATATTTTGATCTCTTCTTCTTTGTTTTCTAACTGAATCTTTTTCTCAAATATGATTTCTTCATTGTCTTTGAGATTTTCTTTTATTTCTAGGATATGCTTTTTATTGCTAAGCTCATCATCTTCCTTCTTCTTTTCTTTTACTTGACTAATTTATTTCTTCAGCTTTTCGATCTCCTCTTCTTTTTCTTCTAACTGATTATCCTGATCATATATTATCTTTTCATTGTCCTTGAGCATTTCCTTTATTTCCAAGATATGATTTTGACTCTTTTCAAGAAATTCTTTAGTGTAGTCATGAAGATAGCTATAGTCTGAATCATTATGGTCATAGCGGTATTCACAGAGACTACAATCAACCTTTTGTTTGGCCTTTGATAGTTCTTCTTCTACTTCTTCCATGGGATAAATGCTAATAGAACATTATTTTATTGTATCTAAGTCTTTTTCTTTACTTGCAAGGGATGATTCAATATCAACATTATTGCAAATGAAATATTGTGGAGAGTCTTTACCATTATTGATGGTCGAGTCTTCATCTTCATCCTTGATAGGAATGACTTCTATGTCTTCACTTTTGATTTGATACATCTTTTCTAACTTCAGCCATAAGTCCTTGGCGGATGTGCATAGTCCTATGCTTGCCTTAAATGTATCTAATAATCCATTGAGAACAATGTTAAATGTCACTTCATTGTTCTTCCTTGCTCTTCTTTGGACTGTAATCTTGGATAAATTATTTGATGTAGTTAAGTCCCAAGGCTTGCTTACTACTGAATTCCAAACTTCAGATCCTTTTGAATTCAAATATTGTTTCATATTTTCTCTCCATGAGGAATAATATGTTCTGTCAAACAAGGGAGCTTCAATTGCAGAGCGAGCCATATGTCCACCCATTTCTTCAGAATCTACCTTCCAGTGTTTAAACTATGTTGAAGGAACCCGCTCTGATACTAATTGTTGAAAACATCACCAACTCTCAAGCAAGACACAACTTTCCACAAGAACCAATCTGTTGATAAAATGCAGTTTATCCAACTAGATTTCATATAGTAATTCAACTCTAGTAGCAGTGATCCATTATTGAATCAACTTTATTTCATGATCAGAGGTATACCATAAATGCTCATCACTGCACTTCATCTTCTGTCTAAAATTTGCACCTTCTTCTCTTTATCTTTCCTCTTATATCCACGCTTTCTTCACTTCTTCTTCCCTCTGATATTCACACGGACCTCAGGTCCGTATCCCCTTCATTTTTCTCTGTGGGCTTCTCTTTCTCAGCTAGCCTATATTTTCCACAAGTCCGTCTTCTTGCACAAGCACTCATCCAGTGAACCAATCATGGTTGTATTTATACTTTCTTATGCTCAAAACTTGTTTAAGTTATTGGGTCGACTTGTGCAAAAAGTTATAACTAAATTTTGTATTTACAACAACTTTGGGACTACTAGAGATCATCATTTCGGGTCTTCAACTTTAAACCTGGTATACAATTTTACTTTCATAAATTGATCATAGTTATGGATCGATTTCCTTAGTCTCTGTGATAATAGAAATCGGTGCTTCCTTCAAACCATGTTCATATGATCATAGGCATAGAACCACAATCTTATCAATTTAAGCAACGCATTACATTCTTCCCTTTAAATCTCTTTACCATATGACCAACGGCGGTGACCTCACATGACCAAGCGATTGCGGGCTCATCGAAAGGTGGTTTGAGTCAAACTACTTTTCGCCCCGTAATTTACCTCGAGCCTCCACATGTCCTTTCTCCAAAACCATGTTTTATATTGCATCCCTCCCTCAACTCATTAAATTGTGTGCACCTTCAATCCCCACAATGTGATGGGACAGTTGATCTCACAATCTTGACGGTGCTCCTGAACTAATGGTTCAGATCTGTTCTTTCAATCAACAACTAGATCAATGGTCATGTGTTCCCTTTCTCGATCAACATTCAAGATCTCCTTCGGGTCTCCGGACTTTGGATGTTTCAAATATCAACCCCTTCTTTCCTTCATACATCAATCTTCTAGAGATGACAATCCACTGACGCGTGTCCCTTTCGAATCAACGGTTGCGATCCTTTTGCGTCTCCGGACTTCGAAATTCTCAAGTGTCAACTTTCACTGTGGTATGATCAATAGTTAATAATGCACCCGAAGTGATCTTCTGATCAGAAGTCTCGTGTCCACTTCGGGACTTCAGCATTCGGGACTTTAGGACTTTGGGCAAGTGCTCGTGGTAAAAATTTTGAAGTAAAACTTCCTGAGTGATGTAACTTGCTTACATCACTTGATGACGTGTCATGAGCCGAGTAGCTACCACATGTCACTTAGATTCATGATTTTTACATACCTAAAATGTCGATTCAACTTGACACTTGTCATTGTCCAATTGTGTCATGTGTCCTTGCTGACATAGTCTTGCTGACGTGGATCTCCTCATGTGGCACATGCTCATCTCCTTTATCTAATGGTCAGAATAGTATCCGAAGGGTATTCAAATTGATAGTTGAGAGTGACTTCGGAACTTCGGGACTTTGATACTTTTGACATTTATTGGTGGTGAAACTCTCGTAGTGATGTAACTTACTTACGTCACTTGTTGACATGGCATGAGCCAATTTCCTCTTGACACTTGTCATCATCTGATTATTCCATTTGTATTTGTTGACATGGTCTGTTGACATGGTCTGCCACATGTCCTTGTTGACGTGGTCTACCACATGTCCTTGTAGACGTGGTCTGTTGATGTGGTCTTCCACATGTCCTTGTAGACGTGGTCTGCTGACGTGGTCTTTTGACATGATCTACCATGTGTCCTTGTTGACTTGTTCTGCCACATGTCCTTGTAGACTTGGTCTACTGTGTTTCCTTGCTAACGTGGTTTGTTGACCAACAACCCTGATCCAACGGTCATCATATGTCCTCCAAATCCAATTGTCCTTATTCATTTCAGATTTCTAGGCTTCGGGTATTTCAAATCTCAAACTAAATTCTTGAAGTGAGATTTCTCCAGAGCATAACCTCCTTACATATTTAGACCCAAACCAGGGGTAATTTTAAAACCCCCCCTTAAATTTATATGTATAATAAATGGGTGAATACCCATGATACATAGGAAAAATTGAAGGCTATTTTATCACTAATATAAAATGTATATATAATTTTTTGGCGAATATTTTAGTCAATTATATAATCTTGTAAAATATTGGCGAATATTTCACTGAATTATAAAATATTGTAAAATATTGGCGAATCTTTCACTGAATTATAAAATCTTGTAAAATATTGGTGAGTGGTGTTGGGTAAACAAATGGACTTCACACAACATTTCATCACATCTACTACAGTAAAGTCAACCAAAATTGACAAAGAGCATTTTGTATAGGCCAATTGCAAAATGTGTTTCAATCTACAAATGGAGTTCACAACATTGTCAACATTCACTACATTTGCTACAATAAAGTCAACCAACATCAACATTCACTACATCTACTACAATAAATCCAACCAACATTTCACCCAAGATCAACATTCACTACATCTACTACAATAAAGTCAACCAACATTTCAGTACATCTGTTATAGTTCGACAAATAATAGTTTTCATAGGCTAATTAAACAAAAGGTGTTTCCATCTAC
>JZKD02S0503076.1:68471-80624 GCA_000966675.3 Picea glauca | reverse complement strand
TGCCATGATAGAGGAATACCAATCCATAATGAAGAACGAAGTATGGGAAATAGTTCCCAGACCGAAGAATAAATATGTGGTATCCTCTAGATGGCTCTTCAAAATAAAACATGCTTTTGATGGAAGTATTGAGAAGTATAAAGCAAGATTTGTCTCTCGTGGCTTTTCCCAGAAGGAAGGCATTGACTATGAAGAGACATTTGCTCCTGTGGCTAGATACACTTCGATCAGGACCATCATAGCTCTTGCAACTAAGATGAAGTGGAAGCTGCACCAGATGGACGTGAAGACAACTTTCCTAAATGGTGTCATCGAAGAGGAAGTGTATATAGAGAAACCTCAAGGATTTGAGGTTAAAGACAGGAAATCTCATGTTTGCAGATTGAAAAAAGCCTTATACAGATTGAAGCAAGCTCCTAAACCTTGGTATGGCCATATAGATAGTTTCTTGACAAGCTTAGGCTTTACCAAGAGTAAACCAGACTCAAATCTCTACTTCAAAATTATGAATGATGAGCTAGTAATATTACTGCTATACGTGGATGACTTATTCTTAACTGGAGAAGAAAATCTCATCGCTAAATGTAAAAAGAGACTTGCCTCGGAATTTGAAATGAAAGACCTTAGCCTAATGCATTACTTCTTAGGTCTTGAGGTATGACAGAGTCCTGAAAGGATCTTCCTTAACCAAGGGAAGTACACAGTCGAAATCTTGAAGAGATTCGACATGTTGGAATGCAAGCCTATGAATACACCAATGGAAGCGAAGCTGAAGCTGCTGGTCGACACGTCGTCAGAATTGATTGTTGCCACACTGTATAGACAAATTATTGGATCGCCGATGTACCTGACGAACACCAGACCAGACATTTGTTTTGCCATGAACACCTTGAGTCAGTTTCTGGTAGAACCTGGACGTGTTCACCTAATGGCTGCAAAACATGTGATGAGGTACCTTAAAGGTACAATAGATTATGGTCTCAACTATGATGGAGATCATAATTTCACATTGAGTGGATATACTGATGCAGATTGGGCAGGAAGTGTTTCTAAAAGGAAAAGCACTTCCATATGTTGTTTCAGTTTGGGATCAGCTATGATTTTGTGGTAGAGTAGGAAGCAATCTAGTATTTCTCTCAGCACAACGGAAGCAGAATATATTGTTGCATGTTCTCCCAGCTGCGAAGCTATATGGCTTTGAAAGTTGTTGATCGGCCTATTTGACTTAGAGATGAGAGAAATCATGATTCTATGTGACAACCAGAGATGCATAAAGATGACAGAGAATCCTATATTCTGTTAGCACTTGGTAAATTTCCTAGAGGTTGAAACAGAAGAAATCTACAAAGGTAACTTTATCCAACCACTTTTAAAGCTGGGATCTAGCCCTTCCAGCATCAGAGAGGGATCTCTCTATATGATTTAGCTATGCTTCCAATTTAAGATATTAGTCTAGGTAAAGAAATATGTAGGTTTTATTGTCAAAGTGTTTTTGAATTGGTTGAAACAGTCTACACCTCCATAGGGCTATGGGGTCTGTATTTAATTGAATATGAAATACAACCAGAAACGAGAAAGAAGATTTCCACAGGGTGAGATAATATACTCACTGGATCTTTTAGTAGCTTAAATGATGGACAGAAGAAAAGATGAGAACGATAAATTCAACTAAGAAGCAGTTAAGAATTCCTTAATCGAAAACATCAGAAGATAAACATTTAAATCTTTTAGAGTCGGAAACAGGGTATCAAAAATAAATCCTGCAACATACGTTACTCTTAAAGATTAGTTTCAGAAAACAAAATGATCACAAAGAATAAGAAACATTCAAATTAGAGAGTAAACATCACCAGTGAATACATGCAAGAACCCTGTAAAAATGCCTCATTTTGATTAATGGCAGATCTCATAAAAATGGTACAGTCTGATAGTGTCAGGGTGTAAAGATCAACAACCCTCAATACTTCAAAAGGTGAAGTATTTATAATTCAAATTACAACCATTCCTGTCAAAACTGATCAGGACATGCTAATTCTATTTTTAGCCTAACTAATTTAACTAATCAAAACTGCTTGATGACTTGGTGCATTTGCATGTGGAATTTCTGGGGTAGAACGTTGATGAAGCCCTTGCATGACCTCATCTGACTGGACCGGTGACTGGACCCGGACAGCTCATCTGCTAATCGAGCAGATCGCAGAGTTCTTCCCATCTGAGATGACTAGGCACAGTGACTTTGAGCAGCCTCCAATACACTTCATCCATTTCCGTATACTTAGCGAATGTAGGCTTAGTGAGGAATATGTATCGAATCTCATGTTGGATACTGATGTCCAACTGAAGAGCGTCCAGGAATGCTTTTCCAGTGATGCTCCCTTGTATGCCAGCAAACTTCGAACTGTCTTTAGACACTTTAGACAGTCTCTTTTTGTAATCTGGG
Organism: Picea glauca; assembly: GCA_000966675.3. NCBI lineage: Eukaryota > Viridiplantae > Streptophyta > Pinopsida > Pinales > Pinaceae > Picea > Picea glauca. Next base: position 78,184 of record JZKD02S0503076.1, on the reverse strand, counting down.
AGTGTCATCAGTTTATCATTAATAACCTTCAGACCGGGGAGACCTTTCTTCTAGAGAGCCTCGATCTTGCTGAAGAACCTTTGTACCCTCTAGTCCATGATCTAAACCTTTTCTTCCAGTTGAATCATTAATCCTCTTTTGGTCAAAACTCTTTTGACCTCAAGGATGGTCTCAGTTCTGTCTTCAATCTTCAACTCTTCCAGTTCTTGTCTGGTTTTAGAATTGAGGAACCTGATGATCTCATTTGCTTGTGTTGGCATGTCTCCCAATTCTACTCTAATCTTCTCAATGGCCTGTTGGCTCCTCTAGACCATCTCATTCTGTTCAAACATAATTTGGATCATTGGCCATATCTCATTTATGGACTTTGTGATGTCTGTCCATACATTCTCTTTGACCTCAGCCAAAGTCTTCCCTGCCACTGTTTGCTTTTGGAGCTGTTGTAGTTCTTCCTTGAGCTGCTGAGTTACCTGCTTTTCTTTGGAGAGACTGGTCTGGAAAGAAGTTTTGAGTTCCTGGAGGTTCTCAACTTCTTTATTAAGCCTGTTGATTTCTGTCTCTTCCAGGTTCATCTTTTCCATGGATTTGGTGAGATCGGTTGTCCATTCCTATGGTGTCACTGGTATTGCGGATGGGATTGTTGTTACTGTTGTTGTGCTTGTCCCTGGAATTGGGATAGCAGTCAATGGAATGGCTTCCATAGACTTCAGCTGCTCTTTCTCCTTTAGCAGTTTCTCCATTTCTGCTTCCATTTCTTTGAGCTGGGCGTTCTACTCCATGAGCATCTTAAGCATTTCGTCCTTCTCGCCTTCTTTCTCTGCTATCTCCTTCGCCTGTGAGTCTTCTGTAGGCGGGAGTTTCAGCTATTTCCTTAAAGAGGCGATGTTTGCATTTTTTTTCTTTATCATCTCTTATGCAGCTTTGATGTTCGCGGGATCATAGCCGATCTTGAGGACTAGCTCCTCCAAAGTCTTAATTTTGTTGTCCTTTGCAAAGGATGATATTTTTTCCATCTTGAGCTGCGTTTGAGCATTGTTGAGTGACACCTGAAATTTGGCTGCTGAAGCAGAAGCATGCGCCAATGTGTGGAATACCATCTCACCTGTCTGTTTGTGCAGATCCATATGATCTGTTGGGTGCACATCCTTTGCCTGGAATTCGAACGTGGCCCTCTTATAGTCCGAGATCACCTTGGGATCCGAAACCTGCGCTTGGAGGAAGGCCATGTGCATCCTGCCCTTTTCTGTGTCAAATGCAGACAACAATCTATGTTGCATAGTCGACGTTTGTTTCTGAAAATGAGCATAAGTACTGCTGGTAAGGGTTTGATTCTTCTTCTTGATCAGCTCGTACTTCTTGAAGATGCTCAATTTGGGCCCAGTCCTACCTGGTTGAGTGTCCAGGGGAGAGTCTATGGATTTCTTTGGTACTACTAAGGTGATTTCTTTATGCTGGCTCGAATCGAAGGGAGGAACAGACGGCTTGGTGCCTGTGGTAGGTGGAACCTCTTTTTCTCCAGTTGGACCAGGAACTGAGACTGTCTTGGGCCTCTTGGTGTGCAACTGGAACTCCTCGGATGATACCTCCATGACAGGCGGAGATGAATCCTGTCGAGGCCTTTTTTATTTAGGGACCTGTGGTGTAGTAGTTGGTGGTACAGTGGTCGGGGGAACCTGTTGTTCCGCTTCGATCAATGTGTCGGGCACCCACACAGTCTGATTGGAAAAAATTTCAATCTCGGGCTTGGACTCATAAACATACGGGATGTTTTTATTTTTCACCCTCATTTCTGAAATGATCCCGCATGGATCATAGTTCCATGGGAAACTCATAAAGAATTTCATTTCTTTCAACATTTTGTCAGCTTCTTCCCCGGCGCCTCGACTGTTGCAAATGAAAGAGCCAATCTGCCACTTGATTCTCAGTTGTTGCTTTTTCTTCAGGGAAACAAAATCAATGTCATCAGAATTCATGATATGTCTTATATACTCTAACGCAAAGATTCTTACCGGCACATACTTTGGCAGCTTGTAGGGTGCCAATTCACACCCGAAAACTCTGATCTCGGTGTGGTTTTGATAAAGGTACCAGTCCCCTGTCTTTGCGTTGTCCGAGAGGTGCAGAATTCTCTGGACTTCATCGTTTATTCGTGGCTCGGGCCGGCCACTCAACATGCTTACCACAGGGTGGTAGAAAATATCAATGAATGCCTTGAAGTTATAATTTGTGGAGTTACGCTTCAACAAAGAGGTCCACGCTGTGACTGGCTGAGGCCTTCCATCCGCGTCCATTTTCTGCATAGAAAAATTGAATTTATCTGCTTGATAGAAAACAAACATGTAGGCCAGTATAGAAGAGTATCTGAACATGCCCTCCGTGCCAAAATTCACGAACTGTTCATGAATATTTTTGTCCAAGAAGGTGCTGAAATCAAACTGTGTCGTGGGTTTTTCATCAGTGGAGAAAATGGATAGAAAACCCAGAATGGGCTCATCTACCCATTGGTCAGAATAGTACCCTAACAGAGCACAAAGGGAGGAAATAACCTGGTTTCCTTTGGTGGAGAACATGGACGACGGGTAAGGGGGATTAGTAGAAGGGAATTGAGCGGAGGTGGGAAGGAACAGCTTGAATATTTGAGCTCTCTGGGGAAAGGTCATCTTCTGATACAACTCTGTGAGGATTTCTAGGTTGAAAGGAGAAGCAGAATAGGCACGGGGAATTTGCATCATTTGGTCTATGTATTCGGGCGTGATGAAGAACAAGGCGTCTCTGTTTGAGGAGACGATGACCCTCTAGTCGGGAATATAATGAGCTTGGCATTTGAGGGCGAATTTGGGAAAGTGGTGGATCTGGGGAAAAAGGTATAGGGGCAAATTGGACTCCCAGAGTCCAATTTCATCGCTCTGGTCGAGGAACACCTCCCTGAGCCATGACTGGAGGTCTGAGAAATCGAAATCGCTTATGGTATCTATGATCAATCTGTCTTTATCGACCAATGGTATTTTGTCCAGGTCGACAGGAGGCGGGAGAAAAGGATTCTCCTCTTCTTCTGCTTGTCTTGGCTTTGGCGCCATCTCTGCAATAGTACCTGCAGTAAACACGAAGTTAGTAGGGTCGGCTGACTGTGGTTGAAGGCAACGAAAGAGAAATGGAGGCGTAAGAGGTAAATTTTCTGGTGCGATGGATGAATAGTGAATGAAGGGGGAAAACAATAGTTTTTATTTAAAACTGGGGTCGGTTGAGCGCGGGAGACAGGTCAGCAGGATAACAGGTGTGTTATCCCATAATAAATGGACAACAGGCCACTTGGGGGTGAGATGGCAGGTGACGATGGCCAAAACATATGGACGGGTGACGTGGAGGTTGGTGATTGGAGGTAAAAGTCGCAATAAGGGGCTGGTCATGAGTGAAAAAGGGTAAGGTAATGACAGCAGTTATAGGATGGGACACACTCAGGAGAAAGTGGAACAAGTGGGAGATGACGTCCATGAGTGACGACAGTTTTCAGATAGCAGATGGGGACTGGACTTCAGGATCAATAGGCTGACGCCACGTATGACCAGGGGCCCGCCAGAGGAGAATAACAATTCCGGACCCCCCCCCTTTGGTTAAAAGCAGAACATTAGGGGGGGTCCGAAAACATTTTTAGACCATTGATTTGCGTGCCCATTTCTAGGCCACAGATCTTAGCATGCTCTTTAATACTCATTCCAGACCGTTGATTTAAGCGCCCGTCCCTGGGCCGTCCAGATGTGCGTCCAGATGTGAGCCGTAGATCTGAGCGCCACGATCTAGACCATCAAAATATGCAGGGAGCATAAACTGGGAGTGGAGAATACATGCGCTAGGAAGAAAACTTAGGATAAGTGCATTTTATGGGTTTTTTCCCCAAATTTAAAAAAGACACCACCATGGGGTTTCGACCAAACATATTTTAAGCATTTGGAACATGATGAAAACTTGACCTCAAGCTGGTTTTATTAGGATGGGACAATAAAGCAACTAACCTATGCTCTAACCTAGTTTCCTATGACAGTTAACCCAGATTAAACTGTTGGGTTAAGAAATTATTCTACCCTGGGGCTTTCTGACCAAGATTAGACAGTCTGGTCAGATTTATTCACTAATCTAACCTAGACACTTTGGCTAAGATTAAACTGTTTAGCCAAATCATTCACTAGCTTATCAACATCAAAATTTAAAAGAACTTGGCCATGCTTGAAAGGTATGGCCAAGTTACTATTATTGCATGGGGCTTTTTATTTGAATTCTTTTATGCCCTCTTTTCTTTTTCTTCTTTTTTCTTTTTTCTTCTCTTTTTTTTCTTTTTTTTTTTTCCTTTTCTCTTTTTTCTTTTTCTTTTTCTCTGTTTTTTTTTTCTTTTTTCCAAATTATTTGTAGAATGAAAAATCATTTGTCAACAAAAATTACTAGAGACAGATAATATCTCAGTCACCAGTTGATTCACATAACTTATGGGGGTGATAACATATTCCATGACAGGTCAAAGCACATAGAGATCCATTATCATTACATTTGTGACATGGTACAAAGAGGAGCCTTAAATCTCCAGTACATTAGCACGGATGAACAAGTTGTTGACGTGTTGACCAAGCCTCTATCTCGTGTCAGACGTAAAGCAAGATTAGATACCTTGCTTCTAATTGAGTTTTCAGACGTAAAGCAAGATGAGATGTTCCTTGCTTCTGACCGAGTTGTCAGACGTAAAGCAAAATGAGATGTTCCTTGCTTCTGACCGAGTTGTCAGACGTAAAGCAAGATGAGAAGTTCCTTGCTTCTAACCAAGTTGCCAGACGTAAAGAAAGATGAGACGTGTTCCTTTCTTCTAACCAAGTTGTCAGAGGTAAAGAAAGATGAGACGTTCCTTACTTCTAACCGAGTTGTCAGACGTAAAGCAAGATGATATGATGAGACTAGCACTGAGCTTCCGGCTAGATAGCTGTGACGTAAAGCTAGTCTAGTATCCTACTTCCAACCTAATGGTTGTGACGTAAAGCAGGATGAGTATCTTGCTTCCAGATTGAGTGTTGTGACGTAAAGCAAAATGATGAGATGAGACAAGTATCGAGCTTCCAGTTTGACAGCTGTGATGTAAAGCCAGTCTTGTATTATGATGATCCAGCCTTGTGTTGTGATGATGATGATGTATCAGTTTTTATACTAATACATATTGATGCAGATGATGATGGCATTCCTTTGAGAATGATGATGTTGCCGATGAAGAAAAATTATGATGATTTATAGATACGCCAGCCAAGATGATATTGATGATGTTATCCTCCCACTTGATGTTGTTGATGATGTCGTCCTCTCTCTCTCGCATGATGCTGCTGAAGAATACCCTTCTTGTTAAGGGGGAGTGTTGAAATAATGTAACTGCAAAGAGTATTCTTATTATTATCGATATATTATTCATAGGATCAATCCCCATTGTGGATTGATCATGTCAGTTATTGTAAAAGGACCAAATCCCCTTTTGCGGATTGGTCAAAAGACAATTGTAATAGGCAGAATAAGAAGTCGGCCCCAGTAGTTATTAAAGAGACCAGGAAATATAATAAAGGTGGGTTTACCCACCCAGTCTAAGAAGTCAGCCCTTCCAGTGAAGAGCCACTTCACATGTGCCAGACTTGTGTAAATAAAGGAGGCTAGCGCCTCACTTAGACACAACTCACTTGCTTAGTTTGAAAGACAAGTTCTAATCTATTACCGACAAAGGAGAGAGAGAGTGGCGCATATCTAGGAGAGGAATTTCTATATTAGCATAAGAGATCTCTTGGCATTGTATCAGCTATCTATATTAAGGAAGTTTTGTTGGGTTTTCTTCCCCTAGAGGGTTTCCTAGGATAAATGTTGTGTCTCTTGTGATTGTGTATTTCTTAGTGATTTTTTATTATGCTATTGTTATCTAATGAAATGCAAACATCTATAATAATGGCTTAAACATTAACACAATATTGGGTGAATCTTTCTTTAGCACAACTCCAACATCTATGGAATTAGTCAATATATGACTCCCTTCGAGATCAAGTGGAAAATAATTGTGCTATCAACAGAACATCAAGAGAATAGATTGTTAACTAATGCAGGATCATCACTCCACCTCAGCGCGCGCCAATCAATTAACTTGCATGGTGCACATTTAAAAAAGAGAGAGGTGTTGTCCTCTCATTTTTCCTCGAGAATCAAAAGCATGATCCAGGCATTAATGATGACAAGCTAGAAGATCCTAGTTGTGCCTTCGCACAAGCTGGAGATAAGGTCGCCATTAAGTGGTTGACAGCAGGAGGGATTTGCATCCGATTTGGAGCATATTTCCATCATTGTAATTTTCCCATTAGACATGTGTTTTGAATGGTGATTTGACACCACCAGTTTATCTTGCGAGGGAAGCTCGTCGAGCCCCTCTTGTATAAATCCTTGTATTGTATGCCCGATAGAGGCTACTGAAGTTTGATGAAAAATCATTTGTAGTCCAAGTTAGGAGAGTTGATGAGAGCTAAGACTCAGTTGTAGTTCATACTTCACTATTGTAATTTGACATTCCACCATTAATAGAAAATGGTAGTTTTTCCTATTATCAATTTCTGTGTAATGGATATTGTGTTATGAATTTAATTTACATGTGTTTGAATTGTATATGAATGTTAGAAATTGTTTGCAAGGATAGAGATATAGTTTTCTATCCACAAGTGTGTGGAGTTAAGTTTAGTTCTCTAGGATAAGTGCAAGGAGTGTGCGATAGAGAGAGGAAACTTTGTGAGTCGATGCAAGGAGTGTGTGTCTGAACTCAGTGGAGTTAGAAGAGAGACTGCCAGGAGGGCATGCCAAGTTAATTCAAAGACTCAAGAAGAAATTTCCTGGTGGTTAAGTACCTTGGAAGGAAAGACTGTGTGGGAGAAAACACAGTTCAGAGTTACTGAAAACTCTGAAAAACTATTCCAAGAGGCCATCAAGTTGGTGCAAGTATGCACAAGGACAACATCATTGGACGTGTTGAAATCCTTAGGAGAATCCCATAATTACTGAACATTCTAAGGAAGGAAGGCTTTGCAAGAGTGCATCGACAAAGGAAAGGAGATTCCTTAAACCCTTCTGTAAGTTAAGGGAGAGGTCATCTAAGAACAGAGCTGAGTGCAAGGAGCATGTCGAGGAGACTAGAATTCCATCTTACAAAGCTCAGGAGGAAGAGAAAGAGACTACCAGGAGGGCACAAGAAAGTTCACAAAGGGTGGTGAACTCGAATGTTTTTTAAGCTGAGAAAAGTCACAAAAGAGTTTGCGCAGAACTCTGCAATAGGTGTAGAAGGAGTTCGAGAAAATCCTTAGTCTCGAAGGAAATAAATTTGCGCCAAGTGTGCAAAGGGGTCGATGACTCGTCGAAGTCCCAAAGACAGTGGAATTATCCATCGTCAGAAGAGACAGGTGGCAGAAGTTCGGGAGAAAGAACTTCGGGAGGTTTGTCGGGTGCAAACAGGGATCTTTGTGAAGTTGTGTAATGCGAAGTGATTATGGACCATTGGATCCAGAGGGCACATGGTAGAGATCCACGCAGATCAAAGGAAGAACCCTTCAGATAAAATACAAGAGTAGAATACCTGAAGAGCTGGGAAGTCGAAGCAATCCTAGCCATCCATCGAGATAGGATATGTGGCGGGAGATTGTCACTTTGTTGAATCGCAAATCAAGAGAAGCAGAATCAAGACGAGAGAGGATTCACAAAGTCCAAACTTGTGAAGTTGATCACATTCATTGGTCGCAAGGAGAACGTGGACTGTAGATTTGGTCTCGAATAATTTGTCGATTCAAAAATCGAGAAAAGAGGAGCAAGCAGCTCACGAAAGTTCCTAAGTACGGAGTCACGAAAGGAGCTAGACCATGGTCATAGTCTGTGGTCACATCAAGGAGAAAACCTAGCATGGGGAGCTAGCATCTGTTGGTGATAAGATTTGAAAAGTGCTAAGGAGAGGGTCTACGGGTGTCACACAACCTACACTGAGAAAGAAAGGGGTTTGTGTCAAGTTAAATCAGTTCCATCGAGAGCCCGATGAACCATTCGGTTCAGTGAATTGAATGATCCTAGACCGAGAGGTCGAGTCATCCCCAGAGGAGAAGAGGTGAGGTTGACATCAAGTAGTATCAAAGCCTGATTTTATTCTTAGGTAGAAGGAAGGAGATAAAGAAGATACTCAGATGCCAAGTTGTATCAGAACTTGATTTTATTCTCAGGTGGAAAGAAGGAGATAAAGAAGATACTCTGACGCTAAGTGGTATCCGAGCAGATGCAAAATTGATTTATGTAGGAAAGAGGGACAGAGTGTGATTCTCTGTTGAAGCTTTTGCAAGGTGTGCGATAGATGGTAAACATCCAGGTGGGTTGTAGATGAATCAAGATGGTCGTTGGAATTCATGAGCGTGGTCAAGGGAGAGTCTTCTCGTAGAAAAACAGAGCAGAGATGGACAAAGAGCTCAATGAATTTCGAGCACAAATGGAAATGCTTGCACTCAAGATGCAGCAGAAAGCAAAGCTGTGTTGGAGGTATGAATGGCCTTTGAAGAGGACAACCAAGTGGCATGTTCAGAATTTGTTGGCCAGAGGGCAGCAACAGATGTTAAAAAGGTGGTTGAGGCAGGTTGAAGCCCTCAGTCATAAGGGAAAGAGATCTGACAAGGGTCTCGTAGGTTTCCAAGTGGGAAATAAGAAGAGGTTAGTGGATCTCATAGACTCTCAGGTGGGAAGAAGAGACATCCCAGATTTCCTGGTTGGAAAGGGAGGAGAGATGAGTTCCATAGAGAGTTCTCATCAACAAGGGAGGTTGACAGATGAGGAGGAGGCAGAAGAAAGACATCGCTCAGAGAAAGATTCGTGCAGAATTGTGAGTCGTGTGAATGAATATGATGAGAAGTTGAAAACTTCGATCACAAAGGAGAAAGATTAGAGAAATGTTCTGATCATTGGAGGAGTCGATATATTCCTACCAAGTAGTCAAGGAGAGGCTAAAGCAGATGTTACAGATGCAGCAAAAGGACAGCAAGTTGAGACTATCATGAAGGAAGAGGAATAGATATTGAAGTATGTCCCAACAGAAAGAGATCGCCTAGTTGAGACTATCATGAAGGAAGAGGAATAGATATTGAAGTATGTCCCAACAGAAAGAGATCGCCTAGTTGAGTTCCTCACTTAGTGGGAATTGGAGTTAAAGGCACTGGAGGATTGGTTAGAAAGTCTAGAACCAATAAGTGGCTTCCATCAGATAGCCATGCTAGAGGAGCCACACCATCATGAGTTGCATTTGGTGGAAGATGGAATGGGACTAGTCGAAGGACTGACAGGAGTTAATATATCAGAAGAAGAGGAATATGAGAAGAAGCCTAGTGATGAGGAGACTACAGGAGTGGAAACTGCAACAAAGTGGAAATATAAGGCCACAATAGGTAAATAAGACAACTTGGGAGATCAGTGTGATTTACCCATTGACAATGAAGAAGTGCAGTTAGCTAGTCTGCAACAGGAGAGCCAGCCGATGGAGCAGCTGGACCAGGTAATTGAGGAGATCAGGTGTAACACCCTGTTTCCCCCAGATTGTAAATATAACTGAACTGGCCAAGGACTATGGAAAAAATCAGAAGTATGAATATGTGCTGTAAATGGACCTGCAGGAAGAGGTCAATGAATGTAAATGATAGTTT
>JZKD02S0503076.1:27402-43528 GCA_000966675.3 Picea glauca | reverse complement strand
CTAACTACAAATGCATACTAATGCATACTAAAGAAACACACTTTTACCTAACGACATATTAGACCAAGTAGATCTTAACTAACTCCTAAGTGTCTAAATATCCTAACATTACTTAGGCATGCCATGTAATCTGAAATCTCTTTCATGAAAATGTTGGAAATATTTATTGCCTTGCAAATTGACTTGACGGGTATGAAGTGAGAAGCCTTGCTCAATTTGTCCACAACTACCATGATGGCATTGTTTTGTTTGGTTGATCTTGGTAATCCTGTGATAAAATCCATGGAGATGGTTTCCCATTTCCATTCAGGAATTGGTAGGAGCTACAATAGCCCTGTTGGGTGTCAATGTTTTGCCTTGACTTGCTGACATTCTAGACACTTAGCTAAGTAATCAGCTATGTCCTTTTTCAGTCCGAGCCAATAGAATAGTTTCATAGTGGTCGTGATCATTTTCTGATAACCAGGATGACCATTATATGGTATTTTGTGTAGTTCATCCATTATAAACCTCTTCAAGTCGTCACAATTTGGAATATATAATCTTCCATTGTAAGTCAACAGACCATCATTAAGCATATGATAACCTTCGTACTTCAGTCCTGTGGGATATTGTTTTAGGTATGATGTCACAGTCTAGAAAAATACATTTGTTTCTTGTGCACTTTTGAATCTCTCTTTAATGTCTAATTCATTGGCGCTTATAGCTTCCAAGTGAACCACTTTGGAACTTCTACTAAGGGAATCGACCACCCTATTCTCCTTTCCTTTGATATGCTTGATTTCAAAATCAAACTCACTAAGGAGAGCCATCCACCTAGCTTGTCTCACATTGAGTTTTGGTTGGTCAAACAAATACCTCAACCCACTATGGTCTGTCATAAGTACCAATCATCTACCTAAGAGGTAATGCCTCCTCATTTTTAAAGCATGCACTATGGAAGCCAATTCCATATCGTGGGTCACATAATTGAATTCATGCTCATTCAATTTTCTAAATTCGTAGCAAATCACATGTCCTTCTTGCATAAGGACTCCTTTGAGCCCTTCCTAGTAAACATTTGTACACACAAGGAAGTCCTTGTTTGGGTTTGCAATCTTCAGTAAAGGTGCATTGGTTAAAAGGTATTTCAGCTCTTGATATATTTCTTCACATTCTGATGTCCAAATGAATTTAACCCCCTTTTTTTTGAAGGGAGGTGATTGGGCAACCAATCATGGAGAATCTCTTTATGAACCTCCTATATTATCCTGCTAGTCCCATAAAGGATCTGATATCAGATACATCATTTGGGGTAGGCCAATCCATGATGGTTTTAATCTTGTCAGGATCAACTGCCACTCCTTCCTCAGAAATAACATGGCCTAATTAATGGACTTGTTTCTAGAAAAATTCACACTTACTAAGCTTAGCATAGAGTCGATGTTCTTTTAGTATTTGGAGTACTAGTTTGAGATGTTCTTCATGCTCTTCCATATTCTTGGAATATATTAGGATACAATCAATGAAAACCAACACAAACTTATCCAAGAACTTTCTGAATATGTTATTCATTAAGCACATAAAAGTGGTTGGTATATTGGTAAGCCCAAATGGCACCACCAAAAATTCATAGTGACCATATCGTGTCCTAAAGGATGTCTTGTGGATGCCTTCATCTTTAATTCAGACCTGATGGTATCTAGACCTCAAGTCAATCTTGGAGAATGTTGTAGCACCCCTTAATTGGTCAAACAAGTCATCAATCCTTGGTAAGGGATACTTATTCTTGATGGTCATTTTATTGAGTTGTCTATAATCTATGCACAATCTAGGTGTGCCATATTTCTTTTTCACAAACAAGGTTGGTGCTCCCCATGGGGACACACTAGATCAAATGTAATCTTTGTCCCACATATCCTTTAGTTGTAGTTTGATCTCAACTAGCTCAGGTGTACTCATTCTATAGGGTGTTCTAGACATTGGCACTACTCCTGGTACAAGTTCTATTGAAAATTCAATATCCCTTCTTGGAGGTAGACCTAGCACCTCTTCTGGGAATACATATTTATATCTGCTTAGTATGGGATGGTCCTCTAGGCTAGGTTTGTCATTCTCAACAGAGTTCAATACGTGTATTGCATATAAGGGACATCCCTTTCTACAATACTTCTTCACTTGGAGGGTTGATATTTGTCTCACTGAGACATGATTTTGAATCCCTTGTAGAGTTACTCTTCTTCCTTCTTCATTTTCACACTCCAATTTTTTACTGTAATAGTCCAATTTGGTTTTGTGGGAATCCAACCAGTCCATGGAAATCAGTGGGTCATAAGATCCTAAGGGGAGTATGTTTAGGTTCACTTGGGTGGGAAACCCACTTATAATGAATTGGCATGTCAGTATGACCTCTGTTAATTTTCTTTTGGTTCCAATGTCTAGTTGTACCAGCCATGATTTAAAATGTTTAACTTGTTGCAATTTAAATTTCTCAATAGTTTGAGGGGAAACATAACTCAAATTAGAACCGGGTTCAATTAAAATGGAAACAGGATGGTTGGCAGTGATACCTTCCATCTCCACCAATTAATCCTAGTGGTTATCTTGTTTATTATCCAAGGTTGCATAAATTTGTGTTATGCTCCTAACCACATCATTGACTTTGGTAGCCTCTTGGATGTTGTAGACCCTCTTATTTCTCAATTTCCTATGCAAACAGTCTCTCGGCAGATGTTCCTCTCCACAACCCCAACATTTCAATGGTTCTCTCTTCATGTTATCAGCTTTGCTTGGACCTTCTTTGAATGGTTTATTTCCACTCTGAGATCGAAAAAAAAATTGATACACACTTCTGGCAGGAAGGTTGGTCCTAGAGCTCTTTCCATGGTTCTTAAATCTCGATGATTTAAACCCCTTCTTCTTGAATCCCAGATTGTTTTTCTTCTTCCAGTCTTCATGGGGTTTTGTCTTATTCTTGAATTTCTCATAGCAATACCTTCCCTTTTGAAGAGTATATTCTAGAGTCTTTGGCTCATCAAACTCAATTTTGTCCTGGTAGGACTGAGGTAATCCACTAATAAATCGTTGCATCTTTACTTTTTTCATCCTTTATGTAGGGCACATACTTCATCAACTCAAGGAATTTGTTGATATATTCATCTATGGTGAGTTTTCCGAGCTTGAGTTCATAGAAATCCTTGGTCTTTCCATCAAAGTACTTTTCTGACAAGTACTTATTCTTGAAGTATTTCTCAAATTGTTTGCATGACAAGTCCTTCTCATGGATCCATTTCACATTTTGAAGGTTTTCCCACCAAACGGAAGCTTTCCCATTCAATTTGAAAATGGCTATGATAGTTTTCCAAGTATTCATGGTCTCCGAAGTACTTCTTCAAGCCGAGTAGCCAAACTTTTGCTTCTTCCCCCTTCTTAATCTCTCCATCAAAGGTGGGTGGTTTGGATTTCTTTAATTCTTCAAGGTCATGACTCTTGGATTGTTTCCTCTTCTTTCTTCTCGTCTAGGAATGGGAACTAGTTTTGCTGCTAGAAGATTTCTTGGAGTTGTCAGTGTCCTAAACAGAGGAATCTTCCATTGAATGTCTCGTGGCTCCATGTTGGGCCTTCTTTGAGGTGCTCCTCCTGATGTGGACACTTTCAATACCATGATTTTGTATCTCAGGTGGACTTGAAGTTTTCTTAGTATGATGCATGTCCACATGACTAGCAGTTGGACCATGTTGAAGTTGCCTTTGTATATCTGATAGACTTTGCAGTAGGACTGCATTAATTTTAGTCTTATTTTCTTGCTCCTTGATCAGCCTTTCATTGTCAGCCTTCTAACTCTCTAATTCTACCATGAGGATTATTATAGTTTTTGCCAAAACTAGAGGAGTTTCCACCACCCTCCTTTTATCAGATTCTTCCTCTCTATTGTGGGAGCTCTCCCCCAACTCATTGTGTGTCACCATCCCTTATGATGTAGTTTTCCTTATGTTCACTGACTGCTTGAGTGATGAAAAAACGTCTTTTGTTAGTTACTAATCTACCAATTCATGAACAACATATATCCTTTCAAAGTGAAATCAACTTCTTTATTTGGGAACATTAGCAACATACAGTGCAAAATTCCAAAACATATATTAATAGTAGAAGGTTTTGTTCCTCTCTTCAGTAGAGGTTCGGGTAAGTTTCTTATAGAAGTGGGGTAAGGTAGGGTATTATCCCATAAATTTATCTAATAATATTTTTATGTGATTTGTGCATGAGCCCAAGCAAGCCAAGTGCTGTTGTCATCCTTTGATACCAATTTGTAACACACCCAACCCCTAAATACCCTTTCTAGGGATGGGGTATCACATTTTATCTTGTCCTTGGTTCATATCATGCCCCTTACTAAGAAAAACCCTCTTATTTTTCTCCCCTGAAGTTTACACCTCCCACTACGTGCTTAAACCAGCTAGTGGGGTCCTCCTCATGACCTCCAGATGAAAACTGGGAGCTAAGAGTCTTCTTAGCGAAGGTTTTGGCACTACGTAACTCCCAGACATTGGGATTTCCAATGGTGTTGTCGAATTCCCAGATTGTCGAACAATAGAGGGAATCAACGTTCCATGTCCTCCGTCGAGATCCTACGGTTAAAAAGGGGGGCTTCAAGATTTGTAGATATTTCCCACTCCACCACGTTGTCACACACCCACTACGGCAACTAAGATTTTATTTTTCATTTTTTCTTTTCTTCGAGGGACAGAACCCCCGAATTTCTATGGGGCCTGGCACAGACCATCCCTTCCCTTATCCTCCTCCATGTGATCGTTGGCTATGACCACAAGCCTTACCAAAAATGTGCTCCGGCCTTCGTGATTCAGGGAATCATGATGCAAGCATTTCCCTATTCTTCATCTTTCGAAATACCAAAACCCAAAAGGGTCTAACAGATCTTTAGCTCCTCCCTCGAGTCGCTTGTCATACGACCGATCCTATGACCTGGTGCTAATCCTCTAAATGCTTCCGAGGTTTCACGATTCGGGGAATTGCGATGCAAGAGTTCCTTCTTTCCCTTTTTAATCCCCAGGACTCCAAAGCCTGATATCATCTGGATCTATGGTTTAGATTGTTGACTTGATCAATGGCCCGGATTAAATCCCGGCATTCTACCTTTCGAGATTTTGGCAGGGTCTTCACTCCTATTTCCCCGATCTCCAGAACCTCGGTGGCTTTAGATATTTGCCACGTGTCCCTAGAAATGGGCGGTCTAGATTCTTTCGGGACTCCTCCTTCCTACCACAAGACCCTGTCCAGTGACCTAGGGTTCATTCACAGAGCGCATTGGGGTTTCGCATACCGGGATTTCGTGACTGGCGAAAAAGAGGGGTCTTGCCCTTGGGTTTCCCGGGCGCCGAAACGCCGAAACCTATTCACGCTAAACTGATTCAGGGTTTCACATATCGGGATTTCGCGACTGGAAAATACAAGGGGTCTTGCCCCTGGGTTTCCCGAGTGCCAAAATGCCAAAACCTATTCACGCTAAACCGATTCGGGGTTTCACGTATCGGGATTTCATGACTGGCGAATATGAGGGAACTTTCCCTTGGGTTTCTCAGGTGTTGAAATGCCAAAAACTATTCACGCTAAACCGATTCGAGGTTTTGCATATCGGGATTTCGCTACTGGCGAATACAAGGGAAATTTCCCTTGGGTTTCCCGGGTGCCGAAATGCCGAAACCTATTCACGCTAAACTAATTCAGGGTTTCGTATATCGGGATTTTGTGACTGGTGAATACGAGGGAACTTGCCCTTGGGTCTTCCCGGGTGCCGAAACGCCAAAACGCCAAAACCTATTCACGCTAAACCGATTCGGGGTTTCGCATATCAGGATTTCACGACTGACGAATACGAGAGAACTTTTCCTTGGGTTTCCTGGGTGTCGAAATGCCAAAACCTATTCACGCTAAACCGATTTGGGGTTTCGCATATCAGGATTTCACAACTGGTGAATATGAGGGAATTTGCCCTTGGGTTTCCCGGGTGCCGAAATGCCGAAACGCCAAAACCTATTCGCGCTAAACCGATTCAGGGTTTCGCATATCGGAATTTCGTGACATGCGAATATGAGGGAACTTTCCCTTGGGTTTCCCAAGTGCCAAAACGCCGAAAACCTGAGAGAACCACTCTCTCTTGTACAAGGTTTCCAGACTCAGATCACATGATCCTTCAGCGGGTTCCTGGGTAATTATCCCTAGGCTTCGTGACCTGACTGAAAATCCTTCCTAAATCACTGACCTATGAACTCTGTGACAGGGCTGAAGTAAACTCGTGGGTTTACTAAAGTGGCATTCTTTTCAAGGAACTAACTCCGACTTTGGAATGCAAGGGAACTTCCCGGAAGGAGGTGCCCTCAGGAAATCAAACCAGGGCATAGCATGAGTCAAGTAAATGGGACAAATCTCAAGGGAACAGACTCGTAATCTGAACTTATTCATTCTATACATAAACCGATTATGGTCATATAAGTATAAGCATGCATTCATTATTTCCGATCAAAACACCAGTAAACACTTCTATACAAAAACCATTTATGAGTGTACAAACATGAGCATGCGTCCAAGATATTCAATTCAAGATACAAGATATAAACACTTATCAGAAAACACCAGGTGTGATGTGACTGCTAAGAGGGGTGCTCGTTTCCAACCAACCATAGGCTCAGTGACTCCAAACAGATTTACCACTAGCCACCCCCGAGCTAGACCACAATGCTTGAGATTCAGTCTCCTACTTCCAGCACAACAGAAGTCAAGGATGAAGGTTACTCTCCTTCTCCTTTGTTCAGAACTCCCTGTATTTCCAGAGCTCCTCCGGTTTTCTTCTGCGATCCCTGTCACACGCGTCCTCCTCTCCCCCACTTACCACACTTCCTCTCTTGCCTTTTCTCTGCAAAATTGCGTGTGGCCCAAATTTCCCCGTCCGTGGTCAGGTCTGGGAGCTGTTAGGGATGGCTGGTTCACCCCCATCCCCATATTAACTCTTGAGGAGCATCCCCACCTACCAATCTGATGGGAAACCCATTCCAGGGTTAGAGAGTTTCTTTGGTCTTTGAGCAAGTAAAAACCAGTACGATACTGACTCGGTGGAAGTTAACGCAACCATTCCAAGTCCCTTCCACCACCTCTCATTAGCCATCGGGGTCTCTTTTAGCACATCCCCCTCCCAGCAATCATGCAACACATAATCATAACATAATTTACATTCATTAACCTTTTATACAAAGGTCTGTCAAATCAATCATTCAAATCTTTGAGTTTGCCATAATTCTTGGCCAATATAGTTATTTTTACAGACTACCAAGCTATCTCCCCATCTGCCTCTACCTCCTACCAATAGTTATTCTCGCTAGCTACCTATGTTTCTCAGATCATCTCTTTAGCCCGTCGTTCTTTAGCCCGACGTTATGTTATGGCCTGCCATCTATCTATCTATCCCGTTAGCCTGGTTCGGTTATCTATCATTCTCTGTCTGTCTTCATATACAGAATTCTACATCTACTCATCCCGCCCCCTTAAAGGAACATTGTCCTCGATGTTCTATCTATCAATATGATGTGTATGTACAGAAGTAAACAAAATCGGATATGTCTGTTTCATGGCATCTTCCATTTCCCATTTAGCCTCATATGGGCCAAAATGTTTCCACTGCACCTTGACCTATCCAATGGTTTGGTTCCTGAGTGGGGTTTCCTTTCTATCCAGTATGCATTGAGGTTCTAGCAGGAATTCTCCCTTTGGTTCCACCTGGATCACGGATCAGACAATTATATGATTAGAATCGTGTACATATTTCTTCAATAATGAAACATGGAAAACATTATGTGCTTTTACTATGGGAGGAAGTTCTAGCCTATAGGCTACATGTCCCATTCTATCTAGAACTTCAAAGGGCCCATAATACCAAGGTGCCAACTTGGCATAAGCTCCCATCCTCAGGGAACTCTTCCTAGGCCTAACTCTGAGATATACGTGGTCTCCCATATTGAATTCTCTTGGATTTCTCTTTCGGTCGGTGTAACTTTTTTGTCTGTTATGAGCAATCTTAGATCTTGTTTTATTTGAATAACTTGTTGTTCCATTTCTTTCAACATGTCGGGTCCAATAGTAATTTTGTTTACTGGGTTACTCCAACTAACTAGAGTGTTGCACGGCCTACCATAGAGGACTTCAAAAGGACTCATCTTCAGGGATTCTTGGTAGTCGTTGTTGTAGGCGAATTCCACCAATGGCAGGTAATCTTCCCACTTCTTGGGTTGATGCATTACATGCATTCTTAGCATGTCTTCCAATATTTGGTTCACTCTTTCCATCTGTCCATCGGTTTGAGGATGATAGGCTGTGCTAAATGGTAATTTGGTCTACAGACCAACTACCAAGGATTTCCAAAAGTTAGAAGTAAATTTCGTGTCTCTGTCAGACACGATCTCTTTGGGAATACCATGTAGTCTGAATATCTCCTTCATGAATATGCTAGCGATATCTATTGCCTTGCAAGTCGATTTGACGAGGATAAAATGAGCAGACTTGCTCAATTTATCCACCACCACCATGATGGCGTCATTCTGCCTGTTCGAGGTTGGTAATCTGGTGATGAAATCCATGGAAATGGTTTCCCATTTCCATTCCAGGATTGGTAGAGGTTGTAATAATCTTGTTGGGTGTCGGTGTTCTGCTTTAACCTGTTGGCATTCCAGACACTTAGTTAAATAGTTAGCTATGTCTTTCTTTAACCTAGGCCAATAGAATTGTTTACTAGTGGTTGTGATCATCTTCTGATATCCTGGGTGACCAGTATATGGTCTTTTATGTAGTTCATCCATTATAAACCTCTTCAAGTCATCACAATCTGGAATATACAATCTGTTTCTGTAAGTTAGTAGACCTCCATCTATCATCTGGTGGCCTTCATACTTTATCCCTGTGGGTTCTTGCTCCAAGTACGAGGTCACGGTTTGGAAGAATGTTTTTGTTTCTTGTGCATTTCAGACTCTTTCTTTGACACTCGTCTCGCAGGTACTCACCGCTGCCAAGTGAAATCTTTTTATACTTCTGCTAAGGGCATCGGCCACCTTATGTTCCTTTCCTTTAACATGTTTGATTTCAAAATCAAACTCACTAAGGAGGGCCATCCACCTAGCTTGTCTGGCATTGAGCTTGGGTTGGTCAAACAGATATCGCAATCCATAGTGGTCTGTCCTGAGTACGAATTTCCTTCCCAGGAGGTAATGCCTCCACATTTTCACGGAATGCACTATGGCGGCCAGCTCTAGATCATGGGTCATATATTTGGCTTCGTGCTCAATAAATTTTCAGGATTCATAGCAGACTACACTTCCCTCTTGCATAAGGACTCCTCCAAGCCCTTCCTTGTAGGCACCTATGCACACTAGGAAGTCAGCTTCGGGATCGACGATCTTCAACACGGGTGCATGGGTCAGTAGATGTTTTAGGGACTAAAACTTTTCTTCGCATTTTGGGGTTCAAAGGAATTTAACTCCCTTCTTCTAGAGGGTAGTGATTGGACAACCAATCTTGGAGAATCCTTTTATAAATCTCCTATAGTATCTCGTTAAGCCCATAAAGGATCTGATATCTGAAACGTCCTTTGGCGTAGGCCATTCCATGATAGACATGATCTTGTCAGGGTCTACTTCTACTCCCTCTTCAGATATGACATGGCCCAAGTAATGTATTTTCTTCTGGAAAAAGTCGCACTTGCTAAATTTAGCATAGAGATGATGTTCTCTTAGCACTTGAAGCACAAGTCTAAGATGTTCCTCATGTTCCTCTCTATTCTTGGAGTAAATTAATATATCATCAATTAAAACTAGTACAAATTTGTCTAGGAATTTGCTGAGCACATTGTTCATCAAGCACATAAAAGTGGCAGGGGCATTGGTCAATCCAAATGGTACTACTACAAACTCATAGTGACCATATCTCGTCCTGAAGGCAATTTTGTGGATGTCTTCACCCTTGATTCGGATTTGATGGTATCCAAATCTCAAGTCAATCTTTGAGAAGATGGAAGCACCTCCCAATTGATCGAACAGGTCATCGATCCTGGGTAAGGGGTACTTTTTCTTTATTGTTACCTTATTGAGTTGTCTATAATCTATGCATAGTCGAAGGGTACCATATTTCTTCTTCACAAACAGAATTGGTGCTCCCCATGGGGATACGTTGGGTCGGATATAGCCTTTGCCCATCATTTCCTTTAGTTTTAGTTTAATCTCAACTAGCTCGGGGGTGCTCATTGTATAGGGTGTCCTAGACACTGGCACCACTCCTGGTGCAAGTTCTATCGAGAAGTCAATATCCCTTCTCGAAGGTAAACCCGATACCTCTTCTAGAAATACATCTCTATATTCTCTTAGTGTGGGGTGATCTTCGAGGCTGGGTTTGTCATCTTCAACTGATTTCAACACCTGTATCGCATATAGTGGAGACCCCTTTCTGCAATACTTTCTCATTTCAAGAGCTAATATTCGTCTCACATAGACAGGTTTTTGGATCCCTTGAAGGGTTATCCTTCTTCCTTCTTCACTTATACATTCTAAGGTTATATGGTAACAATCCAGTCTGGCTTTATATTTGGCTAGCCAGTCCATACCGATCAACAGGTCATACAATCCTAGGGATAATATGTTAAGGGTTGCTTGGGTGGGGAATTCACCCATAATGAATTGGCAAGATGGTATGACCTCCATTACTTTTCTTTTGGTGTCGGTGACTAACTATACCAACCATGGCTTGGCATGTTTATGTGGCTATAATTTAAACTTATCAACAGCCTTGGGGGCTATATAACTCAAATTTGAACCAGGGTCAATCAGAATAAACACTAGATGGTTAGTGATCATACCTTCCATCTCCACCACTGAAGCTTGGTGGTCAGCTTGTTTATTATCCAAGGCTGCATAAATTTGCGACACGCTCCTAGCCACATCATTGACGGTGGTAGCTTTTTGAACGTTGTAAATTCTCTGACTATTTTGTTGTCGGTGTGGGTAGTCCCTCAATAGATGTTCTTCTCCACAACCCCAACATTTCAAGTGTTCTTTCTTCGGGTTATCAATCTTTCCTGGGGTAGATCCAAAAGGTTTATTTCCGCTCTAGGAGGGGAAATTTTGTTGGTGTACACTTCGGGTTGGGAAGCTCATCCTTGAGTCCTTTTTATAATTTTTAAATCTTGGGGATTTAAACCCATTTTTCTAGAATCCCGAACTATTCTTTTGCTTCTAGCCTTCACGAGGTTTTGTCTGATGCCCAAGCTGTTCATAACAATATCTTGCCTTTCGGATAGTTACTTCTAGGGTCTTTGGCTCGTCAAACTCAATCTTGTTTTGATAGTCCTTAGGTAGTCCACTGATGAATCATTGCACCTTTGCCTTTTCTGCTTTTATATAGGGTACGTACCTCAGCAACTCGAAGAATCTGTTGACATATTCCTCTATGGTGCATTGCCCCAGCTTGAGTTCATAGAATTCTTTAGTCTTTTCGTTGAAATACTTTGCCGACAGATACTTCTTCCTGAAGTATTTCTCAAACCATTCCAAAGATAGGTCTTCTTCATGAATCCCTTTCACATTCTTAAGGTCTTCCCACCAAATGGAAGCCTTTCCATAAAAGTTGAAAGTGGCTACTCGGGCCTTCAAGTTTTCCGAGAAGTCATGGACTATGAAATACTTCTTTAGTCCAAGCAACCAGGCCTCCACTTCCTCTCCCTTCCTTATTTCACTGTCGAAAGAGCGTGGTTTTGCCTTCTTGAATTCTTCGAGATTATGATTTTTGGAATGATTTCGCTTCTTCCATTTTATTCGGGAATAAGAACTAGTTCTGCTACTAGATGATCCCTCTGAGTCGTCAATTTCCTTTCTAGAGGAATCGTCCGATGCTTGTCCTTTGTCTCTGGGGTGGACCTTTCTCGAGGTGCTCCTCCCACTGTGGCCACTTAAAGGACAACGTTTCCACATCCCAGGTGGGCTTCGACTTCTCTTTATCTGTTGTTGGTCCGTGCGACTAGTGTTAGGTCCATGCATTAATTGTCTTTGTATGTTGGATAAGCTCTGCAGCAAGACTGCATTAATCTCCATTTGCTTTTCTTGCTCTTTTATCAACCTCTCATTGTCGGCCTTGCAGCTCTGTAGTTCGATCATGAGGCTCCTCACTGTCTCAGCTAGATCTGGATGGGTCTCCACCGCTCTCCTTTTGTCAAACTCTTCGTCTCTATTGTGGGAGCCATCCCCCACCTGGTGGTGCGTCACCATTCTATGTGTTTGTAGTTTCTCGCACTTGATTGTTCGCTTGTCGTGCAAGAAAACACTTGTTGTTAGTCAACACTATTCATTCACAATCAACGCATGATTCATATCTTTCAAATGCATACACACAATAGGAAATTTTCATTCTTAACTTCAGCTTTTGATAAAGGGGGTTAAGGTAGAGGGTTACTTCTTTTAAGAGTACTTCAAATGGAGTTTCTGCGAAACTCGTTCATGAGCCCAAGCAAGCCAAGTGTTGTAACCATGCTCTGATACCAATTTGTCACACACCCACTGCAGCAACTAAGATTTTTTTTTCTTTTCGTCTTTTCTTTGAGGGACAGAACCCCTGAATTTCTATGGCGCCTAGCGCAAACCATCCCTTCACTTATCCTCCTTCATGTGATCGTCAAGGATGATTTTAAGGATGTAAATTTATTTTTAAATCTAGAAACCTTGGTGAATCTTACTAATCCTTTATATGCCGACTATAAATGTTTGGCAATATTTTTGTAAAAATATTCAAATTTCTAAGGATTTTATATAGTTTTTATAAAATTTTGGCGATTTTTAATGTAAAATAATTTTATCCTATAGAATTTGGGCGAATCATTTTTAAAATAGCGAATCTTGTTTTTGGAAAAACCATGGAAAATTAGCCCACAAGCGAAATTTAGCCCCTAAAATCATCCATGGTGATCATTGGCTATAACCACAGGACTTACCAAAAAGGTGCTCTGGATTTCGCGATTCAGGGAATCGTGATGCAAGCGTTCCCTTGTTCTCTGTCTTTTGAAATACTGAAACCTGAAAGGGTCTAATAGATCTTTAGCTCCTCCCTCGGGTCGCTTGTCATATGACCGATCCTGTGACCTGGTTCTAATCCTCTAAATTCTTTTGGGGTTTCACAATTCAAGGAATCGTGATGCAAGCGTTTCTTATTTTCCTTTTTAATCCCTGGGACTCGAAAGCCCGGTATCATCCAGATTGTTGACTTGATCAATGGCCCGGATCAAATCCCGACATTCTACCTTTCAAGATTTTGGCGGGGTCTTCACTCCTATTTCACCGATCTCCAAAACCCCGATGGCTTTAGATCTTTACCACCCGTCCCTACAAATGGGCGGTCCAGATTCTTTCAAGAATCCTCCTTCCTACCACAAGACCCTGTCTAGTGACCTAAGGCTCATTCACAGAGCACAACGGGGTTTCGCGTACCATGATTTCGCGACTGGCGAAGATGAGGGGTCTTTCCCTTGGGTTTCCCAGGCACCGAAATGCCAAAACATATTCACGCTAAACCGATTTGGGGTTTCAAATATCAGGATTTTGTGACTGGCGAATACGAGGGGTCTTTCCCTTGGGTTTCTCGGGTGTCGAAACGACGAAACCTATTCACTCTAAACCGATTAAGGTTTCGCATATCGGGATTTCACGACTGGCGAATACGAGGGAACTTGTCCTTGGGTTTCCCGAGTGCCAAAATGCCGAAATCTATTCACGCTAAACCGATTTGGGGTTTCGCATATCGAGATTTCGCGACTGGCAAATATGAGGGAACTCGCCCTTGGGTTTCCCGAGTGCCAAAATGCCGAAATCTATTCACGCTAAACCGATTCGGGGTTTCACATATCAGGATTTCGTGACTGGCGAATATGAGGGAACTTGCCCTTGGGTTTCCCGAGTGCCGAAACGCTGAAACGCAAAAACCTATTCACACTAAACCGATTTGGGGTTTCACATATCGGGATTTCACGACTGGTGAATACAAGGGAACTTGCCCTTGGGTTTCCCGGGGGCCGAAATGCCAAAACCTATTCACTCTAAACCGATTCAGGCTTTCGCATATCGGGATTTCCTGACTAGCGAATATGAGGGAACTTGCCCTTGGGTTTCCCGGGTACCGAAATGCTGAAACAAAAAAACCTATTCACGCTAAACCGATTCGGGGTTTTGCATATCGGGATTTCGTGACTGGCGAATATGAGGGAACTTTCCCTTGGGTTTCCCAGGTGCTGAAAAGTGGAAAACCTGAGAGAACCACTCTCTCTTGTACAAGGTTTCTAGACTCAGATCACATGGTCCTTCAGCGAGTTCTTGGGTAATTATCCCTAGGCTTGATGACCTGACTGAAAAGCCTTCCTAAATCACCGAGCTATGAACTCTGTGACAGGGGTGAAGTAAAATCGTGGGTTTACTAAAGCCGTAGTCTTTTCAAGGAACTCAGTTTGGCTCTGGAATGTAAGGAAACTTCCCAGAAGGAGGTTCCTTCGGGAAATCAAACCAGGGCATAGCATGAGTCAAGTAAATGGGACAAATCTCAAGGGAACAGACTCGTAATCTAAACTTATTCATTCTATACATAAATTGATTATGGTCATATAAGTATAAGCATGCATCCATTATTTCCGATCAAAACACCAAGCAAACACTTCTATGCAGAAACCATTTATGAGTGTACAAACATGAGAATGCATCCAGGATATTCAATTCAAGATACAAGATATAAACCCTTATCAGAAAACACTAGGTGTGACGCGACTACTAACAGGGGTGCTCGTTTCCACCCAACTGTAGGCTCAGTGACTCCAAATGGATTTACCACTAGCCACCCCTGAGGTAGACCACGATGCTTGAGATTCAGTGTCCTACTTCCAGCTCAACGGAAGTCAAGGACAAAGGTTACTCTCATTCTCCTCTGTTCAGAACTCCCTGTTTTTCTAGAGCTCCTCCGGTTTTCTTCCGCGATCCCTGTCGCGCGCGTCCTCCTCTCCCCCCCTTACCACACTTCCACTCTTGCCTTTTCTCCGCAAGATTGTGTGTGGAACGAATTTCCCCGTCTGTGGTCAGATCTGGGAGCTATTATGAATGGGTGGTTCACCCCCATCCCCTCATTAACTCTTGACACTAGTACATATGACCAAATTTGCAACTGTTTTCTGTTGATATTGCCACACTTATCCGTCGCAATTTCCACAAAAGCCGATATTTTTTTTTGTCAGAATAATTTCGTCGCTATATCCATGATCCAAGTGTGCATGGAAACATAGATGAAATTATCTTTCCACTTGTCACCACCTTCAATATCGGTTAACCCTATGCATCGTAGCAATTACGACGAACTATCGTTGCAATAACAACGAAAAAATGTGGCAATTACGATGAAACTTCGTCGCAATTGAGACAAAAAGTTATGCCAAGCGAATAACTTACAATGCAGCTGTTGAATGTGCGACGAAAGTCCGTCGCAACTTGCGAGGAAAATCCATGGTAATATCGACGAGTGCAATATCTCATAACCAAATTTACGACGCACATGTTGTATATGCGACAAATATTCGTGGCAAATTGTGACAAAGTTTTGTCCCTATAGGAAAATTTTTCCGATGAACTTGCATCGATATTGCGACAATGACTTTAGGTTTAAAAAAAAAAAATTACAAGAAATATGGTATACCATATTACAATGTAATATGGTAATGCCATATTACATTGTAATATGGCAGTACTATTACATTGTAATATTCTAATATTCTAATATATTGTAATATATATATATCCCCTACAAATAATCAAGGCACTAATCAACCAAATATTGTAAGCATGTGTTATCATGAAGTTGGATTAGAAGTAAGGATACCAATTTGACAATATACACAAAGAATAATTTGGAATATTACTTTAAAAAAAACACATGGATTGCATAAGTGAGTCATTATGCAACTTATATTACACAATACTATGACAACACTTATAAGATTTATGGATGATATCTTAAGACCATTTCTCGAACTTGTTTATTGTAGCCTCCTTGGATGATATTTTGACTTTTAGCAAGA
>JZKD02S0503076.1:0-14128 GCA_000966675.3 Picea glauca | reverse complement strand
CATTCCTCTGAATGTGTTGGATCTTGAGATCCTTCTGGATCTATGGAAAGAGATCTCTTCTCCTACAAATACTCTTTAGGGTTTAACCATTAAATATATGTGAGTACATACCTCTGATGTCATTTGCAGGTAGTGGCTACATCTAGTAGCAGCGATAATCATTACCAACTCTTAAGAAAACTTCAAGGGTGATTGCAACTGGTCTTACGACTGCAACTCTAATTGATGCTGCAACTGCAACTGATGCTGCAACTGCAACTGGTTTTTAAACTGCAACTGCAACTGCAACTTAGGGTTTTATGAGGAAACCCTAATTTTTCAAACTTTGAATTTTGAAATTCTAATCCAGGGGATTGATGCGCTGAGCTGAGGCAAGTTAGATAGTGTAGTCAGAATTTTGAAAATCCAACTTTTAGCCCCTCAAACTTGATCTGCGGATTTGTGGACTGGTGCTTCTGGTTTTCTGGTACTTCTGGTACTCTGGTTTTTTGGTACTTTGTGAAACTAGGGTTTCACTTTCTAGGATATCTAGCCACTAAAAAGGTGCGCTCTAAGTGCCAAAATGATCCTTGGGGGAGGGTGCAACTTTGTAGGTGGTTTTGGAGCCGAAAAGCTTCACTTTTGAAAAAACCTAATTTGTAGGTACTGCAACAGTGACGTTTTTCTCTTGCAAAATATGCTTCGTTCAGGTTGGCTCTGAAACCATGTTAATGTTTATGCCATTATTATAGTTCTTTGCATTTCAATATATAATAGCAACATAAGAACAAGATTATTGAGAAATACACATTCACAAGAGACACAACATTTATCCTGGGAAACCCTCTAGGGGAAGAAAACCCAGGGAAAACATTCTTATCATAAATTGCCAATACAATGTCAAGAGATAACTCAAACCATTACAGAAAGTCCTCTCCAAAAGATGCTCCACTCTTCTCCCTCTCTCCTTTGCTGGTAACAGATCGGAACTTGTCTTTCAAACTGAGCAAGTGAGTTGTGTTCAAATGAGGTGCTAGCCTCCTTTATTTATACAAGTTCTGGAATGTGTGAAGTGTCTCTTCATTGGCAGGGCCGACTTCTTAATCTGGGTGGGTAAACCCACCTTTATTATATTTCTGGGTCTTCTTATTAACTGTTGGGGCCGACTTCTTATTTTTCCTATTATAATTTTCTATTGACCAATTTGCAAAAGGGTATTTGGTCCTAATACAATTACTGACATGATTAATCCACAATGGGGATTAATCCTATGAATAGAATAACAATAATAATAAGAATAGTCTTTGAAGTTACATTATTTTAACAGTAGTGGGAGGTGTAAACATCAGGGGAGAAAAATAAGAGCGTTTTTCTTAGTAAGGGAGTGTAAATAAACCAAGGAAAAGAGAAAATTTGATGCCCCATTCCTAGAAAAGGTATTTAGGGGTTGAGTGTGTAACAAGTTTTAGTTAGAAACAATAGTTAGATTGCATTTAAAGTTAATTTCATTTTATCATATCTTAGAAGTAGTCATTTGATCACAATTGGATCAACCTTTTGGTTGATTCCAAAATCCCTTTTAGTGGCAACCAGGCCCACATTCCAGTGAGGATTGCCATTCCAAATGAGTATAGGCCTAATTGGGGCCTTGATTGAGCAATTTCTCCATGTTGGTTTCCGAGAATTTTTCCATGAATCAGCACCACCATAAGGAAAAATCATTCACAAAAATTCCAACCTTGGAGATCTCCCTTCTCAATGAAGAAAGGGTTTGATGGCCTTCATAGGGTTTTTGAATGCTCTTGGAAACAAAGGAACCATCAATTTTAGTGGGAACGGTTGTAAGTTGAAAAAATTGATAGTTCAATCTTTTCCATTGTTTATTCCCCTAAGGTGCATCAAAACACATATAGAATTGCTAGGGAAGCTTCGAAGCTTCACCCTCTTCTTGCAAGTGAACAATCCATTTAATACATAAGGAAAGTCCTTGTTTATGAATGTTGATTTCTCCCAACCATATTGAGATTTAGGATTGCAAAAAATATTATCTTCCTTGTGGAATCCTCTCTTCCCTTGTTGGCCCAAAGAGAGACATGAAAATACTCTCACCTTCATATAATCAACTATTAAGGGGGATAAGTAGGATGAGGAGTAGACGGTGGTAGAAACTATGAAATTACTATAATTTTGGTGTTGGGAAACTATGAAAGTGGCCCATTGAGCAATTTTTCCACCTTTTCCATTTGATTGAAAACAAATTTCCATAATTCCATAGAGGAGGTCGAAAAAGGATGCTAAACACGAAGTTGGAAAATTTTCCCATGCTATATCCACACCTACCTAGTGTTAATGACGTCAACCTCCCCTCCTCTCCTTCGGGGCTGACTTGACCTCCCGATCTAGGATCGTTCAAGTCACCAAACCAAATGGTTCATTGGGCTCCCGATGGAACTGATTTAACTTGACATAGGTCCTTTGATTTCTCAGTGTAGGTTGTGTGGCACCCTCAAACCCTGTCCTTAGCGCTTTTCAAATATTATCACCAACATATGCTAGCTTTCTATGCTAGGCTTTCTCCTTGATGTGACCACGGACTATGACCATGGGCCAACTCTTTTCGCTACTTCGTACTTAATAAATTTTGCGCACTTCTTTCTCCTCTTTTCCCAATTTCCGAATCGGCGAATTATTATGGATGAAATCAACAGTCCATGTTCTCCTTTCAACCAACACCTATGCTCAACTTCACGAGTTCAAATTTTGCAAATCCTCTCTCCTCCCGACTCTGCTTGTTCTGATTTGTGATTCAACAAAGTGCTGATCTCTCGCCACACGTCCTATCTTGATGGATGACTAGGATTGCTTCGGCTTCCCAGCTCTTTGGGTATTCTCCTCTTGGATTTTATTTGAAGGGTTCTTCCTCTGAACTGCGTCGATATATGCCATGTTCCCTTTGGATCCAATGGTCCAGAATCACTTTGCATTTCACAACTTCATGAAGATCCCTATTTGCACTCGGCAAACCTCTCGAAGTTCCTGCTCCCGAACTTCTGCCACCTGTCTCTCGCAACGATGGATAATTTCACTGTCTTCAAAACTTCGACGAGTCCTCAACCCCTTTGCACACTTAGCGCAAATTTATTTCCTTCGAGACTTAGGTTGTTCTCGAACTCTTTCACCCCTTGCATAGTTCTGCGTAGACTCTTTTGCAACTTTGCTCGTCTTGAAAAACCTTTGAGTTCACCATCCTTTTTGAACTTCCTCGTGCCCTCTTGGTAGTCTCTTTCTCTTCTTCCTAAGATTTGTAAGATTGACTTACAGTCTCCTCAGTGCACTCCTTGCACTCAACTCTGTTCTTTGATGACCTCTCCCTTAACTTATGGAAGGGTTTAAGGCATCTCCTTTCCTTTGTTGATGCACTCTTGCAAAGCCTTCCTTCCTCATAATGTTTAGTAATTCTAGGATTCGCCTAAGGATTTCAACATGTCCAACGGTGTTGTCCTTGTGCACACTTTCACCAAATTGATGCCCTCCTAGCAGAGTGCTTCAGAGTGTTCAGTAAATCTGAACTATGTTTTCTCCCACATAGTCTTTCCTTCCAAGGTACTTAACAACCTTGAAATTTCTTCCTGAGTCTGTGAATTAACCTGGCATGCCCTCCTGGAAGTCTCTCTTCTGACTCTACTGAGTTCAAACATGCACTCCTTGCGTCGGCTCACAAAGTTTCCTCTCTCTGTCATGCACTCCTTGCACTTAGCCTAGAGAACCAGACTTGACTCAACACACTCGTGGATAGAAAACTATATCTCTATACCTGTAGACGATTTCTAACATTCATCTTCAATTCAAACACATGTAAATGAAACTCATAACACAACATCCATTACACAGAAATTGATAACAGGGAAAATTGTCATTTTCTATTAATGGTGGAATGTCAAATTATAATAGTGGATTTTGAACTACAACTGAGTCTCGGATCTCATCAAATCTCTTGACTTGGCCTACAAATGATTTTTCATCAAACTTCAACAACCTCTATCGGGCATACAATACAAGGATTTATACAAGAGGGGCTCGACGAGCTTCCCTCGAAAGCTAAACTAGTGGTGTCAACTCACCATTCAAAATGCTTGTCTAATGGGAAAATTACAATGATAGAAATCTACTCTAAATCGAATGTAGATCCCTCCTATCGTCAACCACTTAATGGGGACCTTATCTCCAGCTTGTGCGAAGGAAAAAATAGGCTCTTCCAGCTTGTTATCATTAATGCATGGATCATGCTTCTGATTCTCGAGGCAAAATGAGAGGATGACACCTCTCCCTTTCTTAACTGTGCACCATGAGAGTTAATTGACTGGTGCGTGCTGAGGTGGAGTGATTCTCCTGCATCATACTCCACGGCTACAAAAATCATGAGATCCTTCTCGTGATCTTTCTAGCGTGGTTGAAATCCTCCCAGATCCCAAACTTTCTCTTGGAGCTATCTTTCGGGTCCTCTGCTCTGCTATTGCTGCTCCTACATCTTCCCAACCGCTCGTGCATGCTCCTTCCTGTCCATATCCCTCATGTTGATTACTTCCTCTTCCGACCCTAACATCAACTTCCTGATCTCCTCAATTACCTGGTCCAGCTGCTCCATTGGCTGGCTCTCCTGTTGCAGACTAGCTAACTACACTTCTTCATTGTCAATGGGTAAATCACACTGATCTCCCAAGTTCTCTTATTTATCTATTGTGGCCTTAGATTTCCACTCTGCTATAGTTTCCACTCCTGCAGTCTCCTCATCATTAGGCTTCTTCTCATCTTCCTCTTCTTCTGATATATTAACTCCTGTCAGTCCTTCGACTAGTCCCATTCCATCTTCCACCAAATGCAACTCATGATGGTGTGGCTCCTCTAGCATGGCTATCTGATGGAAGCCACTTATTGGTTCTAGACTATCTAACCAATCCTCCAGTGCCTTTAACTCCAATTCCCACTAAGTGAGGAACTCAACTAGGCGATCTCTTTCGATTGGGACATACTTCAATATCTATTCCTCTTCCTTCATCATAGTCTCAACTTGCTTTGCTTTTGCTGCATCTGTAACATCTGCTTTAGCCTCTCCTTGACTACTTGGTAGAAATATATCGACTCCTCCAATGATTAGAACATTTCTCTAATCTTTCTCCTTTGTGATCAAAGTTTTCAACTTCTCATCATATTCATTCACACAACTCACAATTCCGCACGAATATTTCTCTGAGCGATGTCTTTCTTCTGCCTCCCCCTCATCTGTCAACCTCCCTTGTTGATGAGAACTCTTTATGGAACTCATCTCTCTTCCCTTTCCCACCAGGAAATCTGGGATGTCTCTTCTTCCCACCTGAGAGTCTATGAGATCCACTGACCTCTTCTTATTTCCCACTTGGAAACCTTCGAGACCCTTGTCAGATCTCTTTCCCTTATGACTGAGGGCTTCAACCTGCCTCAACCACCTTTTTAACATCTGTTGCTTCCCTCTGGCCAACAAATTATGAACATGCCACTTGGCTGTCCTCTTCAAAGGCCATTCATACCTCCAACACAACTTTGCTTTCCGCTGCATCTTGAGTGCAAGCATTTCCATCTGTGCTCGAAATTCATTGAGCTCTTTGTCCATCTCTGCTCTGTTTCTCTACAAGAAAACTCTCCCTTGACCACGCTCATG
Source organism: Picea glauca (assembly GCA_000966675.3). Taxonomy (NCBI): domain Eukaryota; kingdom Viridiplantae; phylum Streptophyta; class Pinopsida; order Pinales; family Pinaceae; genus Picea; species Picea glauca. The sequence goes on along the minus strand of JZKD02S0503076.1, from coordinate 8,454 downwards.
AATTCCAACGGCCATATTGCTTCATCTACAACCCAACTGGACATTTACCATCTATCGCACACCTTGCAAAAGCTTCAACAGAGAATCAAACTCTGTCCCTCTTGCCTACATAAATCAATTTTGCATCTGCTCGGATACCACTTAGCATTGGAGTATCTTCTTTATCTCCTTCTTTCCACCTGAGAATAAAATCAAGTTCTGATACCACTTGGCATCTGAGTATCTTCTTTATCTCCTTCTTTCTACCTGAGAATAAAATCAGGCTTTGATACTACTTGATGTCAACCTCACCTCTTCTCCTCTGGGGATGACTCGACCTCCCGGTCTAGGATCATTCAATTCACTGAACCGAATGGTTCATCGGGCTCCCGATGGAATTGATTTAACTTGACACAAACCCCCTTCTTTCTTAGTGTAGGTTGTGTGACGCACGCAAACCCTCTCCTTAACACTTTTCAAATCTTAGCACCAACAGATGCTAGCTCCCCATGCTAGGTTTTCTCCTTGATGTGACCACAGACTATGACCATGGTCTAGCTCCTTTCGTGACTCCGTACTTAGGAACTTTTGTGAGCTGCTTGCTCCTCTTTTCTCGATTTTTGAATCGACAATTTATTCGAGACCAAATCTACAGTCCACGTTCTCCTTGCAACCAATGAATGTGATCAACTTCACAAGTTTGGACTTTGTGAATCCTCTCTCCTCTTGATTCTGCTTCTCCTGATTTGCGATTCAACAAAGTGACAATCTCATGCCACATATCCTATCTCATTGGATGGCTAGGATTGCTTCAACTTCCCAACTCTTCAGGTATTCTCCTCTTGTATTTTATCTGAAGGGTTCTTCCTTTGATCTGCGTGGATCTCTACCATGTGCCCTCTGGATCCAACGGTCCATAATCACTTCGCGTTACACAACTTCACAAAGATCCCTGTTTGCACCCGACAAACCTCCCGAAGTTCCTGCTCCCGAACTTCTGCCACCTGTCTCTTCCGACGATGGATAATTCCACTATCTTTGGGACTTCGACGAGTCATCGAACCCTTTGCACACTTAGCGCAAATTTATTTCCTTCGAGACTAAGGATTTTCTCGAACTCCTTCTGCACCCGTTGCAGAGTTCTGTGCAAACTCTTTTGTGACTTTTCTCAGCTTAAAAAACATCCGAGTTCACCACCCTTTGTGAACTTCCTTGCGCCCTCCTGCTGTCTCTTGCTCTTCCTCCTGAGCTTTGTAAGATGGAATTCTGGTCTCCTCGACACACTCCTTGCACTCAGCTTTGTTCTTAGACGACCTCTCCCTTAACTTACAGAAGGGTTTAAGGAATCTCCTTTCCTTTGTCGATGCACTCTTGCAAAGACTTCCTTCCTTAGAATGTTCAGTAATTATGGGATTCTCCTAAGGATTTCAACACGTCCAACGATGTTGTCCTTGTGCATACTTGCACCAACTTGATGCCCTCTTGGAAGAGTTTTTTAGAGTTTTCAGTAACTCTGAACTGTGTTTTCTCCCACACAGTCTTTCCTTCCAAGGTACTTAACGACCAGGAAATTTCTTCTTGAGTCTGTGAATTAACTTGGCATGCCCTCCTGGCAGTCTCTCTTCTGACTCCACCGAGTTCAGACACACACTCCTTGCATCGACTCACAAAGTTTTCTCTCTCTATTGCACACTCCTTGAACTTATCCTAGAGAACCAAACTTAACTCCACACACTTGTGGATAGAAAACTGTATCTCTATCCTTGCAAACAATTTCTAACATTCATCTACAATTCAAACACATGTAAATTAAATTCATAACACAATATCCATTACACAGAAATTGATAATAGGAAAAACTACCATTTTCTATTAATGGTGGAATGTAAAATTACAATAGTGGAGTCTGAACTACAATTGAGTCTCAGCTCTCATCAACTTTCCTAACCTGGACTACAAATGATTTTTCATCAAACTTCAGCAGCCTTTATCAGGCATACAATACAAGTATTTATACAAGAGGGGCTCGACGAGCTTCCCTCGCAAGATAAAATGGCGGTGTCAAATCACCATTCAAAACACATGTCTAATGGGAAAATTACAATGATGGAAATATGCTCCAAATCGGATGCAGATCCCTCCTACTGTCAACCACTTAATGGCGACCTTATCTCCAGCTTGTGCGAAGGCACAACTAGGATCTTCTTGCTTGTCATCATTAATGCCTAGATCATGCTTTTGATTCTCGATGAAAAATGAGAGGACAACACCTCTCTCTTTTTTAAATGTGCACCATGCAAGTTAATTGACTGGCGCGTGCTGAGGTGGAGTGATGATCCTGCATTAGTTAACAATCTATTCTCTTGATGTTCTGTTGATAGCACAATTATTTGCCACTTGATCTCAAAGGGAGTCATATATTGACTAGTTCCATAGATGTTGGAGTTGTGCTAAAGAAAGATTCACCCAATATTGTGTTAATGTTTAAGCCATTATTATAGATGTTTGCATTTCATTAGATAACAATACCATAATAAAAAATCACCAAGAAATACACAATCACAAGAGACACAACACTTATCCTAGGAAACCCTCTAGGGGAAGAAAACCCAACAAAACTTCCTTAATATAGATAGTCGATACAATGCCAAGAGATCTCTTATGCTAATATAGAAATTCCTCTCCTAGATATGCGCCACTCTCTCTCTGCTTTGCCGGTAACAGATCAGAACTTGTCTCTCAAACTAAGCAAGTGAGTTGTGTCTAAGTGAGGCGCTAGCCTCCTTTATTTACACAAGTCTGGCACATGTGAAGTGGCTCTTAACTGGAAGGGCCGACTTCTCAGACTGGGTGGGTAAGCCCACCGTTATTATATTTCCGAGTCTCTTTAATAACTGCTGGGGCCGACTTCTTATTCTGCCTATTACAATTGTGTTTTGACCAATCCGCAAAAGGGGATTTGGTCCTTTTACAATAATCGACATGATCAATCCACAATGGGGATTGATCCTATGAATAATATATCGATAATAATAAGAATACTCTTTGCAGTTACATTATTTCAACAGTCCCCCTTAACAAGAAGGGTATTCTTCAGTAGCATCATGCGAGAGAGAGAGGACGACATCATCAACAACATCAAGTGGGAGGATAACATCATCAATATCATCTTGGCTGGTGTATCTATAAATCATCAGAAGTTTTCTTCATCGGCAACATCATCATTCTCAAAGGAATACCATCATCATCTGCATCAATATGTATTAGTATAAAAACTGATACATCATCATCATCACAACACAAGGCTGGATCATCATAATACAAGACTAGCTTTACGTCACAACTGTCAAACTGGAAGCTCGGTACTTGTCTCATCTCATCATTTTTCTTTACGTCACAACACTCAATCTGGAAGCAAGATACTCATCCTGCTTTACGTCACAACCATCAGGTTGGAAGTAGGATACTAGACTGGCTTTACGTCACAGCTATCCAGTCGGAAGCTCAGTGCTAGTCTCATCATATCATCTTGCTTTACGTATGACAACTCGGTTAGAAGCAAGGAATGTCTGAAAACTCGGTCAGAAGAAAGGAACACATCTCATCTTTCTTTACGTCTGGCAACTGGGTCAGAAGCAAGGAACTTCTCATCTTGCTTTACGTCTGACAACTCCGTCAGAATCAAGGAACTTCCCATCTTGCTTTACGTCTGACAACTCGGTCATAAGCAAGGAACATCTCATTTTGCTTTACGTCTGACAACTCTGTCAGAAGCGAGGAACATCTCATATTGCTTTACATCTGAAAACTTGGTCAGAAGCAAAGAACATCTCATCTTTCTTTACATCTGACAACTCGGTCAGAAGCAAGGTATCTCATCTTGCTTTACGTTTGACAACTAGGTCAGAAGCAAGGAACACATCACATCTTGCTTTACGTCTGAAAGCTAGGTTAGAAGCAAGGAACATCACATCCTTCTTTACATCTGACAGCTAGGTCAGAAGCAAGGAACATAACATCTATTCCCCCTTTCGAGGAAGGTCGTTTCGGACTATGCCAAGATTATCTCAGAAGTACTCAAACTTTACACGAGATAGAGGCTTGGTCAACACGTCAGCAACTTGTTCATCCATGCTGATGTACTGGAGATTTAAGGCTCCTCTCTGTACCATGTCACAGATGTAATGATAATGGATCTCTATGTGCTTCGACCTGTCGTGGAATATGTTATCACCCCATAAGTTATGGGAATCAACTGGTGACTGAGACATTATCTGTCTCTAGTAATTTTTGTTGACAAATGATTTTTCATTCTACAAATAATTTGGAAAAAAGAAAAAAAAAAAAAAAGAAGAGAAAAATAAAAAGAAAAAAGAGAAAAGGAAAAAGAAAAAAAGAAAAAAAAGAGAAAAGAAACAAGAAAAAAGAAGAAAAAGAAAAGAGGGCATAAAAGAATTCAAATAAAAAGCCCCATGTAATAATAGTAACTTGGCCATACCTTTCAAGCATGGCCAAGTTCTTTTAAATTTTGATGTTGATAGGCTAGTGAATGATTTGGCTAAACAGTTTAATCTTAGCCAAAGTATCTAGGTTAGATTAGTGAATAAATCTGACCAGACTGTCTAATCCTGGTCAGATAGCCCCAGGGTAGAATAATTTCTTAACCCAACAGTTTAATTTGGGTTAACTGTCATAGGAAACTAGGTTAGAGCATAGGTTAGTTGCTTTATTGTCCCATCCTAATAAAACCAGCTTGAGGTCAAGTTTTCATCGTGTTCCAAATGCTTAAAATATGTTTGATCGAAACCCCATGGTGGTGTCTTTTTGAAATTTGGGGAAAAAACCCATAAAACACACTTATCCTAAGTTTTCTTCCCAACGCATGTATTCTCCACTCCCAGTTTATGCTCCCTACATATTTTGACGGTCTAGATCGTGGCGCTCATATCTACGGCTCACAAATCTTTCCGGACCCCCCCTACCGTTCTGCTTTTAACCGGGGGGGGGGGTCCGGAATCGGAAATAAGATGGGCGCACATCTGGACTGCCCAGGGATGGGCACTTAAATCAACGGTCTGGAATGAGTATTAAAGAGGACGCTAAGATCTGCGGCCTGGAAATGGGCGTACAGATCAACGGTCTAAAAAGGTTTTCGGACCCCCCCTGATCTTCTGCTTTTAACCAAAGGGGGGGGGTCCAAAATTGTTATTCTCTTCTGGCGGGTCCCTGGTCATACGTGGCGTCAGCCTATTGATCCTGAAGTCCAATCCCCATCTTCTATCTGACAGCCCTCGTCACTCATTGACGTCATCTCCCACTTGTTCCACTTGCTCCCGAGTGTGTCCCATCCCATAACTGCTGTTAGTCCCTGCTGTTAGTACCTTACCCTTTTTCACTCATGACCAGCCCCTTATTGTGACTTTTACCTCCAATCACGAACCTCCACGTCACCCGTCCATATGTTTTGGTCATCGTCACCTGCCATCTCACCCCCAGGTGGCCCGTTGTCCATTTATTACGGGATAACATACTCGTTATCCTGCTGACCTGTCTCCCGCGCTCAACCGACCCCAGTTTTAAATAAAAACTACCGTTTTCCCCCTTCATTCACTATTCATGCATCGCACCAGAAAATTTACCTCTTACGCCTCCATTGCTCTTCCTTTGCCTTCAACCACAGTCAGCCGACCCTACTAACTTCGTGTTTTCTGCAGGTACTGTTGCAGAGATGGCGCCAAAGCCAAGACAAGCAGAAGAAGAGGAGAATCCTTTTCTCCCGCCTCCTGTCAACCTGGACAAAATACCATTGGTTGATAAAGATAGATTGATCTCAGATACCATAAGCGATTTCGATTTCTCAGACCTCCAGTCATGGCTCAGGGAGGTGTTCCTCGACAAGAGCGATGAAATTGGACTCCGGGAGTCCAATTTGCCCCTGTACCTTTTTCCCCAGATCCACCACTTTCCCGAATTTTCCCTCAAATGCCAAGCTCATTATATTCTCGACCAGAGGGCCGTCATCTCCTCAAACGGAGACGCCCTGTTCTTCATCACGCCCGAAGACATAGGCCAAATGATGCAAATTCCCCGTGCCGATTCTTCTTCTCCTTTCAACCTAGAAATCCTCACAGAGTTGTATCAGAAGATGACCTTTCCCTAGAGAGCTCAAATATTCGAGTTGCTCCTTCCCACCTCCGCTCAATTCCCTTCCACTAATCCCCCTTACCCTACGTCCATGTTCTCCACCAAAGGAAACCAGGTTATTTCCTCCCTTTGTGCTCTGTTATGGTACTATTCCGACCAATGGGTAGATAAGCCCATTCTGGGTTTTCTATCTATTTTCTCCACTGATGAAAAACCCACGACACAGTTTGATTTCATCACCTTCTTGGCCGACAATATTCACGAACAGTTCATGAATTTTGGCATGGAGGGCATGTTCAAATACTCTTCTATACTGGCCTACATGTTTGTTTTCTATCAAGCAGATAAATTCAATTTTTCTATGCAGAAAATGGACACGGATGGAAGGCCTCAGCCAGTCATAGCGTGGACCTCTTTTTTGAAGCGTAACTCCACAGAGTATAGCTTCAAGGCATTCATCGATCTTTTTAACCACCCTGTGGTAAGCATGTTGAGTGGTCGGCTCGAGCCACGAATAAACGACGAAGTCCAAAGAATTTTGCACCTCTCGGACAACGCAAAGACAGGGGAATGGTACCTTTATCACCGAGATCACAGTTTTCGGGTGTGAATTGGCACCCTACAAGCTACCAAAGTATGTGCTGGTAAGAATATTTGCGTTAGAGTATATAAGACAGATCATGAATTCTGAAGACATTGATTTTGTTTCCTTGGAGAAAAAGCAACAACTGAGAATCAAGGGGCAGATTGGCTCTTTCATCTGCAACGGTCGAGGCGCCGGGGAAGAAGCTGACAAAATATTGAAAGAAATGAAATTCTTTATGAGTTTCGCATGGAACTATGATCCATGCGGGATCATTTCAGAAATTCGGGTGAAAAATAAAAACATCCTATATGTTCATGAGTCCAAGCCCGAGATCGAAAATTTTTCCAATCAAACTGTGTGGGTGCCTGACACATTGATCGAAGTGGAACGGAAGGTTCCCCCGACCACTGTACCACCAACTACTACAACACAGGTCCCTAAAGAAAAAAGGCCTTGACAAGATTTATCTCCGCCTGTCACGGAGGTATCATCCGAGGAGTTCCAGTTGCACACTAAGAGGCCCAAGACAGTCTCAGTTCCTGGTCCAACTGGAGAAAAAGAGGTTCCACCTACCACAGGGACCAAGCCGTCTGTTCCTCCCTTGGGTTCGAGCCAGCATAAAGAAATCACCCCAGCAGTACCAAAGAAATCCACAGACTCTCCCCTGGACACTCAACCAGGTAGGACTGGGCCCAAATTGAGCATCTTCGAGAAGTACGAGCTGATCAAGAAGAAGAATAAAACCCTTACTAGCAGTACTTATGCTCAGTTTCATAAACAAACGTCGACTGTGCAACATAGACTGTTGTCTGCATTTGACACAGAAAAGGGCAAGATGCACATGGCGTTACTCCAAGCGCAGGTTTCGGATCCCAAGGTGATCTCGGACTATAAGAGGGCCACCTTCAAATTCCAGGCAAAGGACGTGCACCCAGCAGATCAGGTGGATCTGCACAAACAGACAGGTGAGATGGTATTCCATACATTGACGCATGCTTCTGCTTCAACAGCCAAATTTCAGGTGTCACTCAACAATGCTCAAACATAGCTCAAGATGAAAAAAATATCGTCCTTTGCAAAGGACAACAAAATTAAGACTTTGGAGGAGCTGGTCCTCAAGATCGGCTATGATCCCACGAACGTCAAAGCTGCAGAAGAGATGATAAAGAAGAAAAATGTAGACATCGCCTCCTTGAGGAAATAGTTGAAACTCCCGCCTACAGAAGACTCACAGGCGAAGGAAATAGCAGAGAAAGAAGGCGAGAAGGACGAAATTCTTAAGCTTCTCATGGGGCAGAACGACCAGCTCAAAGAAATGAAAGCAGAAATGGAGAAACTGCTAAAGGAGAAAGAGCAGCTGAAGTCTATGGAAGCCATTCCATTGACTGCTATCCCAATTTCAGGGACAAGCACAGCAACAGTAACAACAATGCCATCCGCAACACCAGTGACACCACTGGAAGGGACAACCGATCTTGCCAAATCCATGGAAAAGATGAACATGCAAGAGACAGAAATCAGCAGGCTTAAGAAGGATGTTGAGAACCTCCAGGGACTCAAAACTTCTTTCCAGACTAGTCTCTCCAAAGAAAAGCAGGTAACTCAGCAACTCAAGGAAGAACTACAACAACTCCAAAAGCAAACAGTGGCAAGGAAGACTTTGGCTGAGGTCAAAGAGAATGTATGGACAGACATCACAAAGTTCATAAATGAGATATGGCCAATGATCCAAATTACGTTTGAAC
>JZKD02S0503065.1:0-11561 GCA_000966675.3 Picea glauca | reverse complement strand
TGCAGGTCTCTGTGGTACTTCGGGATGACAACCCATGTTTCCATTCATGGGGGTGGTTGATTATTCAACCACCAGTTGTTTCCTTTATTAACTGATTCTTTCCTCTAGAGATATCATGGATCGTACTTCAAGGCTTCACCCCCTAACAGTCAGTTATGGGAAATTTAACAATAATACATTTACATCGTCCACATGCCTTAGCATGGTAATCCTATTTTATGATTAATTACAATCTAGGGGAAACAAGGGTGTTAAAATCCCCTCCCCCTTAAAAGGGAACATCGTCCTCAATGCTCTTTCTCAATAACACCTGTTATGAATTCCTCATTCAACTGCTTCCAAAATCTCGATCCTCTTTCATGGTCATGTCCTTTCCAGACTCTTGGCCTTTGTCACCTGTCTTCAATAAATTCTTGGAAAACAAGCACATAATCACAACTTTGTGCAAAAACATCTTACTAATGTTCAAAATTCAAGAGGAAAATTTCATAATCTAGCACAATACTTATCTGTGCAGTTCACAGGTTTGCATCCACATGGCTGCCCTACTATCTAGGTTCACTATTTTTCCCAGACATACCCATTGTGTGTATGATCCCAATAGTTACAAGAACTATCAGAGTCTCCTCTTCTTTTTGGTCACTCACCCTCCAGGACCAGGATCAAGCATCCCCTTCTCTACTATACAGTTCCTCGGGTGATCCATATTTCCTTGCCAAGGATTTATTGCAAGGGAAGAACTTCAGAGACTTCATCGAGCCTTACAGTCAAGGCGCCCTTCAGAATTACTTTCCCGAGGCGACCCTCCAGCTTGTGTTACCTCAATCACAACATATTCCAGGCGATCATGACTTGCCATGGGGTTCTCATGTCTCAATAATGGCCTCTTTCATGATTTTCAACTTGACAACCTTCATTTGTCCTTTCTAGACAAATATTTTCCTCTCACCTGTATCACAGGTATACAAAAATTCATGAGACATCATCATAAATTATGAATTTTAAATTTTTTATTGCAAACTTGTCACCTACATATTTCCAATTCCACATTTCCAGCTTTGTTGCTCACATGGAACATATTCACAAGCATGGGAATTTCCTCCCCATAGTAGTTTATCTGAGTAGGCAATTGGCCTTCCTTATGGGCTTATAATATTTCCATATCCAAGACTCTTTCTTCCCGCAATTCATTCCTCGACTAAACAAATTGTTAGCTCTCATGCACATTATATTTTCGTCACATACTTTCAATGGCTCACAAACAATTTTAGAATTGTGCATACTAACAATCAAATTCACTTTCTCACAAAGGAAATACCATTCCTTGCAGTTTGGCTCAGTAGGCGATTGGTCTTCCTTATGGGCTTACAATACTGCCATATGCAAGACCCTTTTTCTCTTGCAATTTCAACATTCCTCAACCAAACAAATTGTTAGTTTTCATGCACATTATCTTTTCAAAATTAAGCATACTAACATTTCAAGTCATTTTCATTTATTCAAGGATACAAAGCAAAAAGATACATCATCCCTTACCTATGCATCATTTCATCCTACCAAAATTTTCAAAATGTAATTCAGATATCAATTGACTTTAATGAATGTGGCAACATTCGTGGCCACATTCATCCCCATGCACCCTTGCATTGATTTCAAGTTTTCCACATATTACGAGAAGCACTTTGCCATGGTGCATTGGAGATTAGCCAAGATTCTCACCATATGGATTATTCATTATCGTTCATTGTTGCAGCAGGACTATGCTTCTGGCTAGAGGATGATCATGATCCCAAATCAGTACATATGAAACTATAAGTTTCTCTTGAATGTGCCCAAGATTTATTCCTTCATTAGTAACCAGGGTGCCAACACTCATGGCCACCCAAATTTGATTTTCTCTAACACCGATACAATGTAAGTAGAAATATTGGAAGGTCCTCCTTCCTCAATGCGAAATCCATTATCGGTCCTTTTTGCAAACATGCATTTCATCGAAGCAATTCCATGCAATGTGATAACTATGAGCACCTTCATTCCCATAGAACCAGTCCTCGTGGCCACGGTCTAACGCAAAGTGCTAAACTCTATCTTCCTTGACTGGCCCAGAGGGACTATGTTTTCTCTCCATGTGACTGAGAATTGTGACCTCAACTCTATTCATTTCAACGCTATCCTTTCAGCTCCTATGTCCAAGCACTATGATCTTGGCTACATCCATTTTCTGCAAATTGACGGTGCATATACGTCTTCGCCCAGATCTAACGGTTGCAAGGGATTGTAGAACCTCAACCAGCTCACGGTTTAATTCTCCTTCCGATCTCTGTAATGAATACGAGCCGTCCGATCTACAATCGGACCCAAAAATCAAAACAAAACTATATTGAGTTTAACTTACAGGTACAGGTCTCGACATTAACCTGTGTGTATATGCAATATCTACAATGATCATGGGCTGTCAATCATAGCCCTCGATTGATTTTAACCACACAATTTCCAGATAATAATAATTCCGACATAGAAGTATTTGACTGAGAATTTAGATTGATATCTTGATTTTCCAAATTCAACCACATAACCCAATCATTGAACGATTTTTCGTGGAATTAACACATGGGTTCCTTGCAGGTCCATCCATCGATCGTTCACAGATCAACGGTTCATAGTGATTGCAGAATCCCCAATGTGTTCGCTCAACTATTTTAATCATGGCCGTTGATCATCCACCCTGACGAGATCAACGGTGTAGGTTGATTGCAGGCCGTGAACTAGCGCACCCATTAATTATGCCATTGCGCTCCACAATGAATACATGCCATCCAATCTACGATCGGACCCCAAACTAAAAAAAAAAACTACATTGAATTTAAATTGCGGGCACAGGCTCTGTCGTTAAGCTGTGTGCCTAATCGATCTCTATAATGAATACGGGTCATCGATCTTATCGAACGACTGACATTTGATATGTTAAATCCAATGGATATTGAATTCAATCTGATGAAAGAGATCGGTTTCCTTCCGATGAACGGATCGCGTTCATCTCCTCTGTTAGGTTCTCGATTAACCTGATTCGATTAGGGTTTTGTTCCTGATCCATACCCTGCCTGGGTATCCACGACATACATCCGCCTTTCAAACTTTCATGCAAAACATTCAAATCCATAAAACATCTTCAAAATGTCCTAGCATATATTTATGCACTTCATCACATTACCCTCAAAGGTTTTCATGAGTGCAATACAGACAGTTCTCAACTGTTTCTGCAGTAATACAATCATCATCACTATGGTGTCCAAACATTTACTTTTATTAGTAAATCAACTTTCTCATTTCAGAGGAAACATAACACATAGCAAGAAATGAGTTAGGGGCTCTCCTCTTTTTACTGTTCCTTCCACACAGCTCGAGGATTTCAACCCAGCTGAGTTATTTCTAAGGCCTTACTTCTTTTGCTTGATGTGGCTTCAACCAAGCCTATTCGATCAAACATACTTATTTATCCCTTCTCTTTTCCCAGCTGTACTTGTTCTCACAACTGCTCATCTAATACCTACAACTATGTAAGAAGTTCAAAGTTATTAGGGTGGACAAATGTTCCTCATTTTCCCTCTTCTTGTCTTTTTGCAATTTATTCCAGGTTGGGATCTCCCTGCTCTTTTCCTTGAGTAGCCTTGGTTAGGCCTCACTCTAACTTTTTTGGATACAATAACATGCTTTAATAACAAGCTCTTTGTTCATAGTGGGTCATGAACCTGTGCATCCTGCACATTATCATCTGGTTCTCAGAGTGGTTAATACTCAGTTGTTAGTCTTCCACCTACACATTTTGTTTTAAAAATGTAATCCAGGATTCTTATATAGACATGATTGGAAACCCATTGCCCAACCTTCAACAATCATTAGGGTTGTGACTATGTTCTTCTGATAAAGTCCTTACGCAATTTCTTCACATGGAACTCCTTCAGCATGCAACTTCCTCATTGCATATCCATCACTATCTGTGATGGCCTCAACCTTGAATTAGCTTCAACTCGTTACTAAGAATTCTTTAAGGAACATAGACATGCATTTCTGACATGCATCCATATTATGTATCCACACATATTCTAGTTTTTTGTTAACTTACATCCATGATGTAATTATCCATATTCATAATCATAAGCCCATGTGTAGCTTCCATAGGTATATTTCACAACCTACATACATCTCTACTTTAAAATCAATCAACTCATGATTGTTCACAATAATTCTCATGTGATACTCAAAGGCATAATCATTTGCCTCTTATCATGGCAACAAAGCATCCTTGCTCGTTTACTCTTTCATCTAGTTGTACTCACTTTTCCTATGGAAATGGAGCACATTCCCCTTAATCTATCATTAAAAAAAAACCTTTCATGACTCTTCAAAATGGAGTTAACCATGCATCCATGGTATTCATTCAATCTTGGAAAGTTCTATGCTTGCCTCACATTTCACTTGTCAGGGAAAACATATGTGCCTTTAGTATAATTATACTCTTACATCATACATGTGCATCACTTGCACATTTAATATCATTCGTACCTAAATGGTATTAATATCAGGCTTCATATCAAGAAGCTTCACAATGCATTAAATCCATGCACTCAAGCATACACACACAACTAAGTATTCATCATGCTAGCTTAGTTTTATCATTAGTGTTCTTTAGTTAGAGGTTACAGTCGCTTACATGGCTAATCTCACAGTCATAACTCATACTGATGTTGCCTTCTCTTTATGGAAATAACCAACCAGGGTCACTTTCCCTTTTATACTATAACAACTGGTAAGAAAACCTTCTTGCCTCAACTTCCATAGGACTTTACCCATCTCACCTTTTCCTCTGGTCATGAGGAGTTATATACTCCAATTTTAATATAAAGATGTAATTATAACTTCCAAGGATCCTACCTGATCCTATCAAATTCCTTTAAGCCCACAAAGGTATTAACCATTATATAATCAACCATCATCGGTGCCTGAGGTTCCAACTGCCCATGCTTAGAGTTAGTGTTACGAACACCAGGTCATCTGTCCTTTGGGCTTCATCTAGCCTTGTCAGAACCCTTCCACCTTCAACTATCCACATTCAAGTCTTATTATTAATATTAATTAGCATATCCCTACTCCGGTAAGAGTAGTTATCACTTTGACAAAGGGATAAAAAAATTCTTCTGCTGAAATTCAACAAGAATTCCCAAATCACAGGTTCAATCTGCAGTCCTTCTCCTCAAGGAGTAAATGCAGATAAAAATACCTCTTTATGTGACTCATGCATGAGCCCAAGTAAGAAAAGTGTTGTTTCCATGTTCTGATACCAATTTGTAACACACCCATGGCGAGGCATAAAAATTTCTTGCTTCTTAATAAAATCGATGTCCTCATTCGGGGATTCTACTTCATTCTTCTCTTCCAAGGATTTCCAACCATGGCCTCCATGCTCTGAACCGAACTAAGAACTGGAAAATATCCTCTTCTAAGTCCTTTGGGTTCTTCCATTTCCCTTATGCTTGCATATTCTCGTGAGCTATGACTAGACGCCAAAACAACAGGCACCAAGACAACCACCACATGAATTTCCCCGGAATGGAAATTCTCCAAAGTTCACATTCCAACGCCGCGTGTCCTTGGAGATTTAGACGGTCCCAATTTACTTTGGGACTTCGGTGTTTGGGAGTCCTGGACACTCACACAACCTTTCCTCCCGAAGTACTCCATACCCGGAGTTCTAGATTAAGCACCACACGTCCGTTGTAAATCAACGACTTAGTTTCATTTCGAGACATCGACACTCGGGAGATTCATATGTTTCTGCAACCTTTTTATCCCAGAGCATTTTATTTTGGAGTCAAGGATTGTGTGCCACACATTCTTCCAGATCAACGGTCTTGGTTTACTTCAGAACTTCGACGTTCGGGTGATCCGAACGTTCCAACAATCTTTTCTCTCGAAGTACTTTCTTCTGGAGTCAAGGATTGTGCACCACATGTCCTTTCTGATCAATAGTCTTGGTTTACATCGAGCCTTTGATGTTTAGGAGTTTATAGCTCTCCACACTCACTTTCTCTCGAAAATCTTTCACCCAAAGTTAACGATCCAACGACGCATGTCTCCCACGAATCGACTGCTACAAATTGCTTTAGGACTTCGTGCTTCGAGAGTTCCAAAGTACTCACCAACACAAACCTCCAAAGTGAAATCCTTCCAGAGTGTCAGATCTCTGGACACACGTCCCCCACTATCAACGGTTAGGATGAACTCTGACACTTCAGCCTTCGAGATTTCTCGCCTCTTGCCACAAGATTTCCTACAGAGTGACTTTTTTTCGAAGTGGTAGATATTCTGATGCCTGTCCTCTGAAATCGATGGCTCAAGTGAACTCCAACCTCCAGAACTTCAGGAGTTCTCACTTCACACATTCCATTTTCTTGCGGAGCTCTAAAGCTCTGAAGTGAAGGGTCTGGTGCCACGTGTCTTCTAGCACCAATGACTAGGATGGACTTTGGCACTTCGAGACTTCAACGATTTCACTTGCTTCCCACCTATAAACTTCCGGAGTGTCCAAGTTTCGGACTAAAGGATCTATCACCACGCGTCATTTATAATGGATGGTCAAGATCTACTCCGGCCTTTGGGACTTTGGGAGGTTGACTCACTCCTCGACTGAAATCTCTAGGAGATGGTCAACGTCGAGTCGACCATGGCCTAGATATGATGGTCCTGATCTATCCATGTAGACCTTAGATTGACGGTTCACATTACTTCACTACTTCGTTCTTCGGGGGTTTTGGCATTACTAAGCCTCTATTCTCTCAAAGCGGTCAACGACGGGTTGACTACCTCATAGATATGACAGTTGGGATGGCTCCCAAACATCCTCAGATATACAACCTAGATTAATTTAGGGACTTCGAGACTTCGGGGAGTTTACCTCCCTCACGATGAACTCGATCATTTCGCTGAACTTTTGAAGTCCAAAGGACTCAAGGGTTTAACTCTCGTTCTCTTTCCCATATCCAACAGTCACGATAGACCTTAGATCTTCCCGAGTGGATCTGGTCCGTTCGTCTTCCAGACAAAGGAAAACCTTCCCTTTCAATACTTCAACCTTGCTATTCTTCTTGAGGTTTGTTAGCTCTGAAAGACTTAAGAGCTTTGCACTCTTTCTCTTGAACTTAACACTTAGAAGGACCTTCTGCGTACCCCTTGATCTCCTTTATCAATCTAGAATTTAAGAAGTTCTCAGCCTCTGCCTACTTGGCAGAGATCCCGTGCATACTGCACTACTTCTCCTGAGATTAACATGATTCTTCCTTTCTTATACTCACAATCATAACCATTAAGAAAATAGAAATAAAGGGACACAACATAACCATTAAGCAATCATGCACATCCATGAAAACATTCATAGTATATCCAATTTTATGTGACAGTTACAACTCAATTACACATGGTATGAGAATACTTATCTATTACAAGTTGCAACCAACTAAGTGACTATGGGTGTTTGCCTTTCCACCCAACCATAGGCTTAGAGGCATTCGTCCTTAGCACTCTGTCCACCCCCTTTCCAAGCCATGATATCACGAGGTAACTATGCCATCTCTCAGAGACCTTCTCCTTGTCACAATATCCCTACGAGGTTTATCGGATGCTTCCTCAACATCAAGCTCATGTTCGGGTCCTTCAGGTTGTGTTCTCTGCACTTCCTTTTGGTTCGTGCATCTCCTTCCGAGCTTGCGCTCTCCTCTCATGTCTCATCTCTCCCTCTCCATCTGTATCTTACCTTCCTTCTTTAGGAAGGTTCTCGACCTATCTTGTTCCTTCTGTTAGAAGGAAGCTCAGGTCTACAGGTCTCTCTAGTACTTCGGGATGACAACCCATGTTTCCATTCATGGGGGTGGTTGATTATTCAATCACCAGTCCTTTCCTTTATTAAATGATTATTTCCTCTATAGATATCATGGCCTGTAATTCAAGGCTTCACCCCCTAACAGTCAGTTATGGGCAATTTAACAATAATACATTTACATCGTCCACATACCTTAGCATGGTAATCCTATTTTATGATTAATTACAAGCTGGGGGAAACATGGGTGTTATAGACAGATTGAGGTGAGAAGAGATGTCATATTTGAGGAAGATATAGCTTTTCAAAGATCCAAATAATCTCATATGGAGATTGACAGCGAGACAATACATTCTCCTCCTTCAAAAGTTCCTGTAGCTCCAGTTGATGTTCCTAGAGATATTGAAGTAGGTCATAAAATGCTTCCCTAGGCTTGACAAACTCTACAGGAGGAAGATGGACATGTAGATCCTCGAGGCACATTTCGAGAGAGCAAGAAACCACATATATTTTTGAGCTATGTTTCATCCATGAGACACATCATTGATACTGAGCCTTCTTGTCATGGAGAAGAAGCAGGTCAGTACGTATGGAAAGAATGATGTGTGGGTATTGTTCCGAGACCAGAAGGGAAGTATGTAGTGACTTCCAAGTGGATCTATAAGATCAAGCATGTAACTGATGGAAGTGTCGAGAAGTACAAAGAAATATTTGTTGCCAGAGGATTCTCTCAGGTGGAGGGAATAGATTATGATGAGACATTTTATCTTGTATCCGGATACACTTCCATTCCTGTGATCATTTCCCTAGCTACATCCATGGGTTGGGGACTACATCAGATGGATTTAAAGAGAACCTTTCTCAATGGTGATATGGAGGAAGAAGTTTACATCAAGTAGCCCGATGGATTCATGATACATGAGTAGAAGTCTCATGTGTGCAAGTTGAAGAAAGCCTTGTATGGACTAAAACAAGCACCTTGTGCTTGGTACGCGAAGATGGATGGATTTATGATGAGTTTGGGCTTCGACAAGAGTGTTTTTCATCCAAACCTATACTACTATATTATTGGTGACGAGTGCATGATTTTGGTCCTGTACGTTGATGATTTATTCCTCACCGGTTCAGAAAGTCTTATTGTTGAATGCAAGCATGCATTGAATTCTGAATTCGAAATGAAGGATCTGGGTATGATGCACTACTTCTTGGGACTAGAAGTATTACAGAGGACTGATGAAATTTTCTTGAGACGAAGAAAATATACAGTGGAGATATTGAAGAAATTCGGTATGACAGATTGCAAATCCATGCCTACACCGATGGTGATAGATCTGAAGAAAATGACTGAGGCTTCTACTGATTCAGGAGATATTGATCCACATATATACCGAAAACTGATTGGATCATTGATGTATCTGGTTAACACTAGACCTGATATATGCTATGTAGTGAACGTACTCAGTCAGTTTATGAGTCAGCCGAGATAGACTCACTGGATAACAACGAAGCATGTATTGATATATCTACGAGGCACAATTGGATATGGCCTGATATATGCCTCTGGTGTAGAAATGAGATTGCAGGGATATGCCGATGCATACTAGGCAGGGAGCATAGTGGACCAAAAGAGCACATCTGGTTGTTGTTTTACTTTGGGATCTGCCATGGTTTACTAGTGCAGTAGGAAACAAAGTTTCGTGGCTTTGAGTACCACAGAAGTAGAGTACATATAATTATCTGTGGCAGT
Source organism: Picea glauca (assembly GCA_000966675.3). Lineage (NCBI taxonomy): Eukaryota > Viridiplantae > Streptophyta > Pinopsida > Pinales > Pinaceae > Picea > Picea glauca. Next base: position 1,944 of record JZKD02S0503065.1, on the reverse strand, counting down.
TCGCGAAGCAGTGTGGATTCACAATCTCCTTGTAGATTTATTTGTTCATGAGATGGATTCCACCATTATTCATTGTGATAACTAGAGTTGTGTGAAGCTCTCTGAGAATCCTATGTTTCACGATAAATCAAAACACATTGAGATCAAATACCATTATATCATAGATATGGTGTAGATGAAAGTAGTACATGTGCAATACCTTTCTACACATGAACATGTTGCAAATGTCTTCACCAAACTACTTGTCAGGACATAGTTCGAGTACTTCTGTGAGAGACTTGGCATGGTGGAGAATGCCTCCCTAGCTAAGAGGAAGTGTTTTTTATTGCATCTTCATGAGACATCCTCCAGATTGTTCTCCTCTGGACTGAGTTGAGACATCCATGTGAGGAAGCCCAAGTGTTGGGTGTGCCCATGTGGTGGGTGTGCGTCAGACTCTAGATTGAGTTGTGATGACGTGTGGTCTCTTTCTTTGTACTCCCATGAACTGAGTTGAGTCAGCTTGAGATGGTATCTTGCTTTGTACTCCTCTGGATTGAGTTGAGTCAGCTTGATATGGTCTCCTGCCTTGTGGACTCAGTTGAGTCGGATTGAGATGGTACTCTAGATGGTACTCTCGTGGAATCAATTGAGTGATCTATTGAGTAGGATGTACCTGTGGCTGAGCATAGGTGGACATGTCCCTAGTGTCTAAGAACTAGTGGATGTGTGATATCCTTGCTATATTGTTTGAGAGTAAGATTTTCTTGTAACCCTAATTTGTGATGTAAAGGGTACAAGTCAGCCGCGCCATATGTGAAAGATAATTAATATTTGTGTAATGATTAATTATATTATTGAGTTATTGAGGTCGACTCTATTGTGCCAATAGACACACCTTTTGTTGTGTCAAGTCTTGTATCAATAGAGGTGAATCCCCATTGAGGATTACACACACTCACTTGTCATCTCAGAATTTCAGCAAGTGCATGTACGGCTGAAGTGCACACCTCTCTTGGTTGCTAGGTTCTAGGTTTTGGTAAGCACCCTTTTGTGTGCTAGGTATATGGTGTTGGGGGATCTTCTCTTGAGAATATAACACAGGATTGCTGGGTTTTTCCCTTGTTTGAGAAGGGTTTTACCAGGATACTTTTTTTGTTCCTGTGCATGGTTATTCTTCTTGTGATCTTGGTTATTGTAGCACTTTTTTATGTTGTTGCTGCATTTTTTTATGGTTTAAGTACTTTCTAAATGAAAAAAACATCATTCGTGAGCCAAGCACAAAAAAATTAACAAAACAATTTGTTAGTAACATTGAAAAGGAAAATTTGGAATTAAAACAAAAAATAAAAGAATCAGAGGAAACTCTAATTCCAGGACCTTTATTTCAAGAACCTTAAAATACAATTCAACCAATACTCACTTTAGAAGATATCCTGAAAAGTAGTAACACATGTAAATGTTCATCTAGCTTGTTGTTGGACACACCAACCACAATGAATCAGTGTAGGGATATTTTCACTTATTTACAAAACACCTTATTTAGCAATCACCATTTACTCATTATTCATTAATTTCATTTACAACTAACATATCTCAGCAACAAACATCAATATACCATCACCATAAATAACACAAGGAACACAAGATATATGTATAAGTTTCTTTTGTATTACGGACTACAATCCTTGGGGTTTATCAGCATCAACTGAAAAAGAGCAACAACTCCAAAAGAGAACCAACTGAAAAAGAGAAACAACTCCAAAAGAGCACCAACTGAAAAAGAGCAACAACTCCAAAAGAGCAACAACTCCAAAAGAGCACCAACTCTCAATGGTAGACTCAACTTGCAGATCTCAGCACCAACTGAGATGTGAGAAATCCAATCCTAAAGTACAAGACCCTGCTTGTGGACATAAACCAATCTGTCAACAGGTATGCAACCTATTTATAATGCATCCCACA